>OMKK01045487.1:0-12031 GCA_900302305.1 Polymixia japonica
TACATGTATACATGTATCATATTCATATTCGTACATGTATACATGTATCATATTCATATTCGTACATGTATACATGTATCATATTCCAAACCAGCATAGGAACCTATAGGCTCTGGAATATCAACCGCTTTGACGCTTTGACGCTATATTATATAGGTTCCTATGCCCACTCATCAACTAGTTGATGTGTGGGGTGTCGGTGAGGTGTGGAATATGAATATGATACATGTATCATACCATATCATACCATAAAAAAAAATACTGAGGACATGACCTCGGTGTCCTCAATGGTAGCTACAGCCTTGGGGACATGCAGTATTATATACTTATGTGCAACTTCCTGTTTGCAGAATTCCAGTAGCTATACATTGCATATCGTAAGGTGTCGTGTCACGCTTCATCTCAGCATAACCTTCATTTCCAAAGTGCAGCAGCAACAAAACACCACCTGCAGGGATGAAGCTCTTCACACAGCTGCTGAAGAAGAGGACTGACGGGGCATTTCTAAACAATAGCCGTACAGTTCAAAGGCTGTCTTTTAACCTGTATTGGGTGATACTGTTTGTCAGGAGATGACTAATGGATGACTGACAGCTCTATAAACAACATGACAACAGATAGATCATGCTACAATCCTTTCACTGAATAGTTTACATCGTTCAGAACAATTTATAGGCCATTGGATGACGGTCATTTCTCGTTTGTTGCCTTAAATCTAACGTTCGGCTCCTATTGCACACATTGCTTCAGAATATTACACATAAGGTAAGAATAACAGGAAATTGTTAAAACCGTTAAAACGTGCAGATAAAGCAGTGGATTCAGTCAAAATATTGTTATGTCAATCAGCAAAAAATGCACTGGTCTGTCTTTTACCTGCACGCTAATATTTTACCTGTCTGCTAAGAGCGAATTATATATATATATATATATATATATATCGATATTCAAAATTGAATATAAAAACTACAAAAAAAAAACATGGACCTGCGTGGCCGACAGGCGGACACGGTGCGATGAAGGAGGACTTGTCCTGCAACAGTGTTGAACTGGTCAATCATTAATATCAGACATGCAACTTCCGTATCTAAACCCACCGACGCTTCCGTGTTCCTCACTGTGTTCCTCTTGCAGCCTGGAGTCACTGCAGCAACTGTACTGTTAACTATGCGTGCAATTCCAGAGGAGTTGACGGCGCTTCTTTCAGGTACTTACACGACTCCAACTATATGTTTGTAGGTGTTATGACTGCTATTTCTCTTGTGCTCGTCAATCTGTCACATTATCCAAATAGCCCCTGTGTCTGTGGCACCGGTTTGTGGAAGGGGAAGCGACACTACACTGTGGTGGTCAGGTGCTCTTGAGCCGAAGAATTGACCCTCGAACCTGGCTACTTTTCAACCGACATAATGTGTTAAAAACGATGCTCTCTCCTGCGTAATATCATTAAACAATGCTAACATGTTTTATCACCAACATGACTGACCATTTATCCAACATTATGCTCACATGAGTGGCGTGTTGGTTAGTAATGCCTGGAAATTGTGTAATCATTTTTAAACCGTGTGCCTTACTGTGGTGATAGGATATGTCAATTCTTTCCTCTTTGTTTTTTGTTTTTTTAGATCTAGAAACTTTCCTCTCTGATGGGTTGAAAGGGGAAAATTTGAGCAAGAAGGCCAAAGACAAGAGAGAAGCCTTCATTAAACGAATTAAAGACGTTAAATTGGGGTATGCATGCACACATTCTCTATCAGTATTCCTGGTGTTGTGTTGCACTCATTTCTTCATGGAATATTGCAGCTCATTCAAAATACAGCAGTGTTATATTAATGTATGTCTTCCAAACAGTTTCCCACAGGATTTCAAGGACAAAAGTGAGTAGCGACGTTTCTGTGTTTGATATCTCTTTGTATTTATATATAACTGTACCATAACACATCAAGCACCCTCTCTGATTCAATAGGTGGCAAAGATTCAGATGACGAGGAAGACGTCGACAGCAACAACGATGGAGGATCATTGCATTCAGAGCGCACAGACAAGGATGAAGAGCCCTATGACGGTACGTAGCAAACGCTCGGTCAGCAGTGCAGTCAGCTGTACCTGCTGAACGTGAACATCCCGTGGATTAAACGATTGAAAATTTCTGCACAAATAACGGGTTTTACTGGACACCGTGGGGGATAAAGATAATCCGGACTCTTACACGGACTTTAAATGTCCGCGTAACACGTACACATTCCTGCGCTGTAACTTGGCAACGTACTTGGGAAGCAATTTCGGGCGCACAACCGTTACCCCCGCCTCTCCTGCCACCCCGCCCCTGCGACAGCAAGGGCATGCTTTATTACCCCCGGTCACAGTCTGGAGGCCGAGAATTACTGCCCTGGCTGGAGGTTGGGGGAAAATGCATTCCTCGATGTACAGTAGCCATAACCATGCATGCTCCAGCATGGCGCCCTATACAAGATTTTGTATTTGCTTTTTTTTGAGTATCAGGGAAAGCCTTGTGACATGGCGGTTAGAGGTCTGGGGGTTTATGGTCCGTAGCAGCTGCCAGTTTTATGGCCACTCTTTCACACAAAGCAACTTTGACACAGCAGTTGAACATTTGCATTGAAGTTGCACTCTGCACAGGGAATCCCCACTATCGAGACAAGCAAACCAATGTTTGGTGGACCTACCAAGGCCTTAGCCATTAAATTTAATGATTATTAACCTAATACAGATAGTCACGGTAGCAGAATATACCATTTATATGTAACATTATCTGAAGATACATCTAATTATATATGTAACATTGTTTTTTGTGTAATTATATACAGGACTTTGAGTTGAAGGTGATGGTATTACTTGGTATTATGATCATGACGGGTCAGAGATACAGTGGAACTGTTTCTGATGTACATGTTTCAGTCCCATAATTGCTGTAACACTCAAGCAATAGTATTTTCTAAGTAATAAAAATAAGTTTCTCCACTGAACTCCTCTCCAGGTGGACAACACTTGCCCCCTGTGGCGGCGCAGGACCTGCTCTCTGTCTTCAAGGCAGGATACCTGGAGAAACGCAGAAAGGGTGGGTTCCCCTGTCCACGGCGCACGCACACTGGCCTCGAAATAAGACGTCAGCGACATCTCCTTTTGTTTTAAGATCATTTCTTTTCTCCGCAGATCACAGCTTCTTCGGCACAGAGTGGCAGAAGAGATGGTGTGCCCTCAGTCACCATACCTTCTACTATTATGGCAGCGAAAAAGGTAGCAGGTTGTTTTCTTACATTTGTTGAAGATGCACGTTTTTACTGTGAGTCACGGAATGCTGAAGGACATTAAAGTGATACTTGGTAACCTTGTTTTATGTAACAATGTAACAACTTTTTTTTCAAAGACAAGCAGCAGAAGGGCGAGTTCGGGATCGACGGTTACAGCGTCAAAATGAACAACACCTTACGGAAAGACGCGAAGAAAGACTGTTGCTTTGAAATCTCGGCTCCTGACAAACGAGTCTACCAGGTGAGCTAGTCCGCAGTCGATGTAACCTTCCTGAGAAAGCCACATGTGGACTCACGACGTGCTATGTTTTGACCTTGGCAGGTTATGTGTGTACTTGCACTTCATTAAATCTTTATTTTTAAAACCCATTCATTCGTTCGACACTGCTAGCATTGCGATGGCTCGACCTGACACGCATATTTAAAAGGTTTCAATGAGTATCTCTAACATATTCAGCCTCTTCTGTGTGGAACATTTTACTATGCATAAATGCAGTGTTATTTGTTTATGTTAATTAATATATGTATAACTGTATGTTGGACTGACTGCAGGTTTCATTTCTCTCCTCTTTGATCACAGTTTTGTGCGTCATCTCCTAAAGAGGCGGAGGAATGGGTGAAACAGATACACTTTGTTTTGAGAGGTTAGTATAACTTTAATTATGTGACCACATCATCATGCCCTATTGAATGTGTCATCTGCTGGCAGTGCCCACACTTGCTTATTTATAAATGCTAATCCAAGTATGACAATTCTCTAAATATTGTCGCCCCTTGCTGTTTGGGTGCGGCCATGGTTCCATGAGCGATATGCGTGCACGTTTCTATATGCCTAGATATGACGGGCATGATCCCAGAGGACGAGGACGAGGAGCAGGAGACGTATGATGACATCGGCTCAGCTGTTTCACCTCTCGACGAGCCCGAGCCCATCGATGACGACATCTACGAAGAGCTTCCAGGTCAGCCAATGTTTACGCAGAACGGCCGGGAGTCGCGATCACGCACTGCGTGCAGCCGGCACTGCTTTTTCCTCTGCAGAACGTGATCGCCGTTTCAATCTCTATTGGACTACGGAGCATGAACACATTTAATTTGCCCATTTCATATAGGTCCCTATGTTAGGGGTTTGCCTTCTGCCATCGTCGTGGTCAGTTGCTAGTCAGAATCCCTTTAAGGTCCTGCATGGCAGCTGGAGAGCACGCTGTTTCTGCTGCTGAGTAAATATTAACTAACACACAAAGTATTGTCTCTTTCTCCAGAGGAGGAAATGCCCACTCCTCCGAAGCCTCCTCCGAAGGTTGAGATACCACCTAAGCCCACTCCTCCCGCAGCAGGTATGCAACACATTCAACGCACGACACAAACTGCTGCTGGCGGCAACAAGCCGCGCAGATATAGTGATCATTTCTACTTAGTTTGTGTGTACAGGATTAAGAGGGTGTAGGGCTGTAACACTGTGTGCGTAGGGGAAGGCAATAATCAACAGATATTAATGTCACGCAGTGGCGTTTTTGTTAACAAGCAAGCTTAACTTTATAAGTCACTGGGTAGAAGTGAGGTTTATAGAGGGGAAGTGTCTGGAAACATGCAAACTGAAAGCTAGCACAACACTGGAAATAACGTGCAGTTCACTTCCTCTTTTGACTCAAAATAACTGACGTCTTGGTGTGTAATGTCACTGACAAATGCAATGCTGTGTTTTTAAACCTGATATAAGAACCTATTAAGTAAGAGTCGTCTCCGTACCTGTTAAAGCCATGTAATGTCATATATTACCGCAATATAGTAAATTACCAGCTTCATGAGCATGTAAACTCTCATACCCCAGTTCAGTCCATTGAAGGAGACCAATAAATTGGCAGGAAGGTAACGTCTGGGATTGCCAAGAGACTGTTGAACTATCCTGCCTGCCAACCGCTGGTTGCATATGGTGTCTCTGCTACTTTTATTGGCCCTTCACTGCCTCCTGTTGGTTTTGCAGTAGAGTTACGATCACTACTGTGTGTAGCCTTTAGACTTTGGGGAAGTAATTAATGCCAGGAGAAAATAAGGTGTCTGATCTGTTATCATCTTCTTCCTCAGTTAAAAAGAGCACCGACTACCAGAACTACTACCAGGGTTTGTGGGACTGCACAGGAGACCAGCCGGACGAGCTGTCCTTCAAACGTGGAGATCCCATCTATATACTGAGCAAGGTATGGTTGGAGAAACCCTCCTCTTCAGAGGCATGCTTGCATTCGTCCCTAAGATGGTGGTGTTTTGACGCAAGTCCACTTAGGTCTTGTGTGTTTTCGTGGCAGTTAGACAGGCTCTGCTGGTACCGGACCACCTAAAGCAATGAGTTATTCCTAGGCCCTCAGAGGAACTCACTGTTCACGTCTTTACTGGCAGCGCCTGGCTCGCCGCCCGGAGGCGAGAGGCTGATGGAGAGAGGCAGGCTGAGGTAGATCCTCACCCGAGGCGCTGTGACGGGGGATTAGCCCTGTCACAACGGAAGCCGTTTTAGTGCCGCTGGCCCAGGGCGAGGGTCCCGGCTGGCAGGCTCCGCCGTTCCATCGCTTGCATCTGGAACGTTTCAGCGCTCGGGCCGCGCCGCCATGCCAGGCACTAAGCAGACCCGAGCCCACACACCTCTCAGACGTCTCTCTCTCTCTCGCCTCGCCAGGCAGGGCTTTAATAGGAATGTGTGTTCTCAGGAAACCCAGGCGCTGCCCGACACTCTGTTCAGAGCAGGTGAGGACGTGTGCTGGACGCACAATTTCCGAGGCTTGTCGGTTAGGCATCAGTCCCAGGTGTGGGGAACTGAGAGGCTGTTATTTTCCCATATTATGTAACTAAATAGGAGGCCTTTGTGTTACACTGATATATAAACCCTGTATTGAGTCTGTTGTGATGCATTTTACAAGCTTGTTGTTCAGCGTCAAACAGCAAATGAGTCAAGGGGATTAATATGCTCTCTTTTTTTTTTTTAAATGCTTTTCAACTGTGTGGTTTATATCAAAATGTGTGAAACATGCGTAATCTAAATTGGTTTTGTTTTTCTGTTTCACATGAGCTGGTTTGGTTTCTGTGGTGTGTGTGTAGTCAATGGAGACACATGGCTCGCTTTCTGGCCTTTTCATATTCAAGTCTGCCATCTAGTGGCTCCTACAAGGCTTTGAATTTCTTTTAAAGATTTTGTGACTGCCAAGTTTCCAAATATTTAAAAGTCCACTTCATAAAATATTTGATCTCTTCTGGATTAACCAGTATTTTCAAATCAGATATGGTAATAATTCAACTTCCTATTCAGTGGAGAAGCATGGGAAGACACCGGTGTACAAAGCAGACGGATCTATGAATGCTCATTGGCCAATTGCCTGTTTATTACTCTTTTCCTTGTGTGGAAAAGAACCAAGAATCAAGTTGCCCTTTCTCTTAGACTGGGAGCACCATTAGCTGAACCTTGGTGTTGGGGGTTGTGCTCTGCTGGGAGGGCAATGACCATAAAACCTGTCTGGACTGCAGCAGCCAGCTGCACCTAGAAAGGAGGGCCGGCTCCTTCCCCCTCCGCCCCCTCCCCCTTCCTCCTTTCTCCTTTCTCCCACTTCTCTGTGACCCTCCTCCATTCCACGACCCAGAAATAGCTGTAGCGTTCTCTTACCCGTGCAGCGGCGACGAGGCCCCCCGGTCGGGCCTGGGTGTTGATTATAAGGGCCTGACTGACTGAGGGAGGGAGAGAGAGAGAGTGGGGTTGTTGTTGTTTTTTTTTAGAATAAGCAGCACCTTCCCTGTGTACATTACAACACAATGAAACAAATCTAGGAACGTAACATCTTAGTTAACCTAAGTGCCTAGAGGGGTGATAAGATGTAAACACGGTCTTAGCGTGGTGTGCAGTGGTACACTAGTTATCAAGGCTATAGATGCTTCACAACTTGTGCTTGTAAGCTGGGGCTTCAGCTTTCAGCAGTGGTATTAGTCCAAATTAGTGAATTTGTTTTGGTGTGTGTGTTGTCACAGTGTGGGGTCTGCGCAGCCTCCTACGGCCTCTCATTAGTCTTCCACACCTCCGCGTATGTGTTTTTCATGTTGTAGACCGCGTTCGCTCAACCGTGACTTATTTGTCAGCCGCTGAAGGACAGAACTACGCAATGAGGTGTTTCTGTTTTCAAAGGCAAACTGACGGAAGTCATTATACGGGCGCGCGCGCACACACACACACACACACACACACACACACGTCCTTCACTCTCTGCCTCAAATACGCACGCACGCACACACACACACACACACACACACACCCAACCCATGTTGATTTGCTATATTATCCTCCAGAGGCTTAGGACAAAATGGCAATTTCATCATGTGACTCATTGATGAAATATGTGACATTTACTGTTTGTGTTGTGGAGTAATTTATGTAAGATCTTTAATTAGTTGTTAATTATTTAGTTGTAGTAATTACTTTTTGCTGTATTCGTACCATTGTTTGACCATAGTGTTATGACACAGACAGTAAACCAAGCACATAAGTCTGGAGTGATGAATGGTCTGACACCTCACAATGTCAATGTTGGCCATTCTACGGCTCCTGGCTTCCTCTTCTCCCTCGCCGGGAACGAACAGATGCATGTCTCCTTGTCCCTGAGTTTTGGCATGGATTTGAAACATTGTGCAGGTTCCTTTCCCCTCTGCCTTGGGATCAATGTGGTGTCCAGCGTGATTCATGTTCCTGGAAGGACTTTGATGTGAGGTCAGACTGTTGGCCAGAGGGAGAGGGGCTATTCTCCGCTTGCTCTCAGATCTCTCTCTCCCTCGGTGCCCCTCCTTTACATCCCAGCATGCTGACAGCCATTTGGCGCTATTACTTGCCATGCTGTGGGAGATTTACGCGTGATGTACTCTGTCTACGCTGAGGTTTTTTGTGTTGAACTGACATATCTGACCAAGGCAGGGAAGAGAACGGGAAATGTAAGATTTGGAATGAGATATAGCTTTTATTTTTGGGACAAGCAACAACAAAGAATATAATATACTCAACTAGACTATATATTTTCTTGCATAGATTGAGTACATATCCAATATGGATCCAATGTCACAAGGATTTAACTGCTGTAATTGCATGAGTTATATGATCTGCATCACTCAGAAGGTCTAGAGTAACAGTTTTTCTTCTCTGTGTGTCTCTCCTTTGTTCTCTTGCTGCAGGAATACCAGAACTTTGGCTGGTGGATCGGAGAGATGAAGGGTTCTGTTGGAATTGTCCCCAAAGACTACCTCATGGAACTGTACGCTATATGAAGCAGGAGGGAATAACTATAAGGTTGCTGTTCACAATTTATTTTTTTACTTCCTGTTTGCTGTGTTGTTGCTATTCAGCATCGTTACTGATATTTTGACTGATAATTGGATCACAATATTTCAATATTATTCCATCTTTTTGACTGCTTGTTTGCATATATTTAGTCTCTAAGACACACTTTGTGACATTTCATAATTTTTGAGTAACTTGGAGTTTGCAAAAGACAACTGAATAAAGATTTAAAAATAGTTGGTGCGTCTCTAATATACAATGTGCAAGGTAAGCCACAAGGTGGCACTATAGTCCCTGCAATGGTCATAGATGACCTCTGACACAGAGAGGCGATCATCACAAATACTACAGGCTAACTATGCTTTTATTCCCTTTGAGCCAGCGAACCTTGAAACAATTTGTTAAAGCGTGCTGTTCGTGGATTAAATTACAATGTGTATTGAGAGGAAACACCAGAGACATGGGGAAGTATACTAACTGTAGTATTTCATTACCATGACAGTGTGCACAACCTCTTTGCTAGTCGTGGCCGAGGGAAAGGACACATTACATGCCCAGATAACAGACGAGAAAACACGAATAATTTATATTGTGGAAACACTTTTCACCTCACGCAAGGAACTCCCCTGAGAATGCTGTCAATATTTCATTTTTCATACATTGTACAAACATGCAAACAGCCGTGTTTTTATTCTGGGTGAATAGCGCGTAAAAGCCTTTTTTTTTTATGGAGAAGGAGAGTTAACAGTAGTTATGTGGTCAGCACTTCTTTATCCAAGCTTAGGAGCGCCATATTTTTATGTCTTCCCTGGGCAGGGGAGCGCTGTGCGGCAGATGGCTGGCTCTGCCGTGCGCCTCAGTAAAATGGCAAGTCGCACAAATAAGGAAGCCACCCACATGGAGAGCAGGGACGCTTATCACCCCCAGAGGGGCTGTTGGACAGCAGGCAAGGTGGGCTTTCACTGGACACGTCTCATGGAGGATATATACTGTAATACATATCTGCATTGTCCCCACTGTTGATATGCGGTCCAATCAAAACCGGTCCGTTCACTCTACTTTTCAGCTGGCAGCCAACGATCCCTTCTCAAGGTTTTCTCAAGGTTGCGAGAACGTTGGGAAGAAAACACATTCATCAACCGATAACTCACTTTATCGTCTCGTCTCTGCCTCTTTCATTTTTCCTCCCTTTTCTCCCGTCTCTCTGTTTTGTTCTTGCTGAATGATGCAGCGCTAGTCCTTTGTCCTCTGGGTGACATTCAAAGCCGACATAAATCCTGCTCTTTATGGTATAGAGCAGCAATAAAGCCTATCTGCTAATTGGAGATGTAATGAATTACCATAATTAGTTATTGAATATATTACACAGGAAACGCTTTGTTTCGGGGACTGGAAGACCGGGGACTGCACTATAAGACGAGATGGTAAAACCAACGCTCTGCAGAACATTATCTACAGTGCGCTTTTACTCAGATCCACGATGCAGTGTTTCAGGTTGACTGTGAAACCCGTTAAACACACCTTGGCTTTGTTGTTGAGTTATGGGTTTCATGCATAAACAGACAAATATTGCTTGACCCGTGACAAAGTTAGGCATTTCCTCTAAGAGTCCTCGTAATGTCAGGCTATGGGTTAGGTTGCCAAAGGCGAGCTAGGCTAAATATTGCCTCTAACTTTTATGTTGCCAATAAAAGATTACCTTAATGGATGTCAACTGCACTCCCCATCCCCCTTCTGCTTTAGACAGTCATATCCTCAGAATATACAGGTCCTTTTTATTGCAATTTAACATCAAGATATAATGTTTCATAGATAAATGCCACTATACCATTAATCTACTGGGTACTAAATTTCACTAATGATACCAGAATATCACTAATTAATACTTGCAACCATAAAGATACACTTTTACCGGCCAAATATATAGATTGAGCTGCTGAGTAATAATAAATGCAGAAAGCCTGCTGAGGAAGATGATGGAGACATAAAACTAATTTCTCCCCAGACAGGAAACTTTGTTTGACGTGAGATATTGAGTCCACGCAGTGTTGTTTCGGACACGTATGCGACGTGCATGTCTCCCCTGTCGGGTGTTAACTGACGCACAGTGTTCCCTGCGCACAGACCTGCGCGACAGTCAGGACCTTAAGGTATCCTTTCATGGCTTCCTGACCCGGACCGCTGGGATGGCCTAAAGCTTTTTGATCTACAGCGCTTCCGAGCGGGTAGTCCTGATCAAGATGTCAGCTGTTCTGCTGGTCTTTAACCAGGTTATCCAGTCATAGATCACCAGCCAGCATCATAGAGAGTTTCTGTCAGGAATAACACAGGTTTATTTATGTGGTATCCCCATGGCATTCTGAAGGAAATGTATTACCTCTCCAACTGGCCCCCTGTCAGCATTCCATTAAAGCCTCTCGCCAGATCTAAATCTTGAAATCTGGAATGGACGCTTTTTTTTAAATGGAAGTCACTTTTAATTGAGGTCAATTCCCGTCGATGCAACTCATGTAGATGACAAATTGAGGTTTCCTTAGTCGGCTTTCTAACATTGCAGAAGACATGGTGTATTTACAGTGCAAACTAATTATGATGACAGAAAGTTTTAAGGCCATAATGGACACAATTTAGATTGTTGGTTTTTGGCCAACCGGTGAAGCAACTGACGGATCGCTGCCACACGAATGTAACATTTATATTCGGCGCAGTTTTCTGTCCCAGAAACATTTAATTCGTGGCGCTGCCTCTGCACAGGTGATCCAGAAATTAAGTGAGTTTCGTGAAGTAACTTAAAAATACCACAGTCTGGTGAGATCTTCAATGGCTTTTTTTTTTGTGGGTTTTTGAATACGTAACGTGTTTCACAAACTGCAGACTGGGTGTTTGCGGCTATAGGCCAGCAAATGAGCTCCTCTGTTCCCGGACACTGCATCACCAGACGGGTCATTTATTAAGCGCTCCCTCTCTCACCTTATCTCTATCGGTCCTCGCTGCCGGTTAATTGGCTTTTGGGAGCGGCGGACAGCGATGTCTAGGGGATACCCATATATCTCAGGAGCAGGAGGAGAGACATACCTGAGGACGGAGGCTCCGTAAAGAGTTCATTTTTTTTCCCCCCACCCCACAAACACAACCGTCAACTCCCCGGAGGATCTCCAGTTACGCCGCGAATGTCATCGCGTTATTTACGGGTGGCGTGCGGCCCCACTCCGGCGCGGATTGTCACGAGTCATTCCAGCGCTTCAAGCTGGTATCATCTGTTATTGCTGCTGCTGCTGCAGAGACACTCGCACCTCTCACTCGCTGCCTGCATCCCCAATTGCAAACGGGTTTCCTGTGTCAGAGAGGGGGCCTGACTGTCCAGGCTGTCACGATGGAAAGAACTATGTGCTGACATGTCTCTCAGATTAAATCAGGCTCATCAAAGTGACAGGTGTTTGTCCACCCGCTATAAATATCT
>OMKK01045492.1:0-11104 GCA_900302305.1 Polymixia japonica
TGTGACTAACCTGCTACCCCCTAGTGTTTACTCAAACAAACAAATAATAAACTAACACAAATAAACTAATATAAACAAACTAATGAAATAGCTCCTTCACAGCACTTTGGGAACATCCAACTTGTTTTGCAATTACCTTTTGAGGCTTTCCCTCCTTGTGGAGGGTGTCAATGATGGTTTTCTGCACAACTGTCAGGTCAGCAGTCTTCCCCATTGTGAATTCTACTGAACCAGACTGAGAGACCCTTTAAAGGCTCAGGAACCCTTTGCAGGTGTTTTGGATTAATTAGCTGATTACAGTGTGACACTTTGAGCCTACAATATTGAACCTTTTCACAATATTCTAATTTGATTTTGATTTTGAATTTGGGGCTTTCATAAGCTGTAAGCCATAATCAAAATTATAACAAATAAAGGCTTGATATATCTTACTTTGCATGTTATGAGTCTATATAATATATTAGTTTCACCTTTTAAGTTGAATTACTGAAATAAATGAACTTTTCCACGATATTTTAATTTATTGAGATGCACCTATATATACATAGGATATTAGGATATGATAGGATATTAAAGACTGACCTTGAGGGTGAAAGCCCATCCCAATCAAGATTAGGATCCTTAGTTTTAGTTTTTGATATTCCCCTTTATACAATTAATTTGGTAGAAGCATAATTTTGGATTTAGTTACTTTGATTTAGCTGGTTTTATTTGGAAATAGGGTAGAATTCTTATTTTGAAAGGAACTTAAAATAGCCATTAACCTCCATTAACTGGATATTCCTACATGACTTTAAATTAAAAGCACTTACCTTTTCCTATGCTGGCTCCTTTCTGTGTCTGCCTGTAAAACAACAAATATTTTTATACTCACCTCTGTAAATACCCATCCTACATAGATACTTAGCGATGGGGGTCCTCTTCCTGCCTGGCTGCCTTAACACCTCTATGATTAACATCACCGCTGGACTGGGATGGCTCTCTGCAGTCCTGTCCACCTAATATATAGCGTTATGTAGAATATTTACATAAATACAAATTACCATCATTATTATTACATTGTATATTATAGAATATAGAATATATAATACCTTATTAACCTTTGCTCCTGCACAATCCTTCTCTTCTTTTCCCAACAGCATGGTTCCAATTATCAGATTTATTCCGGGTTTCATATAAAATAATGTGCTCACCAATTTCCAGGAGTGGGAGAATATACAGGGACTCCAGCTGTCAGATCGCCATGGATTGTTAAAACCTGAATATTTCAGGCTCTTGTTGGGGAATATAGTTGTTGTGAAGTTCAGACAGTCCGGGGACTTTCCACACAATTGCCATATAAACTCAACCCATGAAGTCAAACTCTGTTTAGAGAAATGTTCATCATGCTGCACTCAGGCAGCACAGGCACACAACGCACAGCTGGACCAAACGAACTGAAAGTCTCCTGGTATGAATGAGGGGAGGGTTAACTAAAAGGGGAGTGCTTGTGATTGGGTAAAAGGAATGTAGGGAAGAGATTGACAGGGAACTGGTGGGACATTATAATAATGAAGGCTTCTGGGAAATGTAGTTTTTTTTATGTCGATCATGTCATCTGTGTTACACCAACCTAACCCAAAACTTAACCTAACCTAACCTAACCTAACCTAACCTAACCTAACCCCTCCCTTAACTCTGAACCTAACACACCCTCCTCTTTCCCTTACTCTGCAGCCCCCTTGGGTCTCACTTGGAGACAGCAGGCAGGGTATTGTGGTCTTGGGCATCAGGACCACAATCGTCAGCTTCTGGCCCTCCACAGCTGGCTAAAAGCTACATTCTTCAAGCCCACTTTTCAAGTGGAGTACGTTGACAACTTAGATCTTTTTTGGGAATCGTAGTGACTTTTACAAGGCTGGGGGTTTACATCCCAACCCAACTGGAATGTTGTTGTTGTCAGCAAATATTGGTTATGGCCTTTTAGATGACTGAGCCAGTCTATGCCCTCACAAGGTAACTATCTCAACCCTTCAGCCTTGTCTCATTCCTGATGATCACCTACACCTGTTACCTTGTATGATTACTGATGATCCTGTTCTGGGCTTGGACTGTCTCACTAATACTCAACTAAATTATTTTCTGCTATTAGTAATAGTCAGCAAATTGGTTGTAATATTGACCACGGCCGTTAGGTGTTTTTAGTATCAGCCCCTCCTCCTCTCCAGCAGGACTATGAAGTATTGCCCATACTCCCTGTCTCAGGCAGCCATAGACCAACTACTGCAAGGAAGTCATTTAGGAAACAAAACACTAATAACTTGGTTCACATTGTCCCCACTACCCTTTCAATCCTTCAATTCTTTAACCGTAGAGGCCTTGGATTTATTCACATAGACACATAGAGTTCCTAAGATGGACTCAGAATCTGGGTCCAGCAGCCAAACCCAGATATCTTAATTCTGATGAGACCCTGGTTATCTGCTAAAGTAATGGATGAGGTCATTACTATTGAGGGTTATAATCTATTTAGAATGGACAGAGCTACCAGGGGAGGCAGAGCTGCTATCTTCACAAAAAATGTTTATCTGTCCTTATGTTACATTCTGTCTCCCTCGCAAAGCAATTTGACTTTCTTGCACTAAACGTCTACTTAAATTCTCATGATAGGATGGTGGTGGATGGTGGAGCCTATTGCCCTCCATCTGCATGTCAAACTGCCCCTGAGAACATGGTGAATCTTTTATCTATTTATTAGACATTTGACTTCAAAGGCCAGACACGAGGAACCCAAATAAATCTATATTATTGGAATTATTGGATATAATATTAACAAATAGACTTCACAAATATAAAGCCTGTGGCATTTTTGCCATTGACGTGAGTGATCACTACCAAATTTCCTGCATTAGAGACTCGAGACAAGGAAAGTTTCCACCACGTATCATCATTAAGGGAGACTTTAAAAGTTGTACTGAACAAGCATTCCTTTGTGACCTATTTCTTAGTGATATCTCAAGATTATGTACAATTCCTGACCCTGACTTGGCTCTAAGATACTTCTCGGATGTTTGTAACTAATACACATGCTCCTTTTAAGAAATACAGAGTAAAGAATAGAACTAATCCCTGGTTCTCTACTGAAATCTCGGATTTGATAAGAGTAAGGGATTTAGCTTGGGCAAATACTTTTAGTTCAAGGACCAACTCTGACTGGCAACAAAGTTTAGACAACTGAGAAATAAGTGTGTTAGAGCAATAAAAGATGCTAAATCATCGTACTTTGTTAATACTCTGAGTGTGACAGTAACCCCGCAAAAGTTTGGGAATCTGTCAAAGCACTGAATAACGGATGTGCCTTTTCCTTTCCCAAGCATCTTTCTCGACATACTGTATTTATCTCTGATAAAAAAAAACAAATTTGTGAGATTTGTCATTTTGTCTCTGCAGGTCATCTGTTTGGGAACTCAGGTCTCCCCTTCAGCGCCTCAATTGAACTTGGTCTTGAGTATTCAAACAAAGTGTCCTTTAGTCATACGTTTTCCCTTAGGGAGTTCTCTGTTAGTGAAGTTGAATGCGAGACTATTATTGCTGGCTGCTCCTATTAGTGCATTCCCTTTAAAGAAACACGCCAACATTTTGGGAAATACGCTTATTTGCCGTCTTCCCCATAGTCAGACGAGGAGATTGATATCAATTTAATCTCTGTGTGTCCAGTACAAAGATAGATCCGGGTACACGCTACCCCAGCTTAGCATAAAGACTGGATGCAGGTAGGTATTGTACATGACAATTATTGCTTGTCAAGTTTA
This sequence comes from Polymixia japonica, assembly GCA_900302305.1. Classification (NCBI taxonomy): domain Eukaryota; kingdom Metazoa; phylum Chordata; class Actinopteri; order Polymixiiformes; family Polymixiidae; genus Polymixia; species Polymixia japonica. The sequence goes on from OMKK01045492.1 coordinate 3,792, forward strand.
ATTCATAGTTTGTGGAAACATCTAAAGCGGTAGTTAGCGAGTGAGCTAGCAAAGGAGACACCAGAGTGCCGGCCTCAGAAGTTTGGTTTGCTTGGCTGCTGCTGCCATAAACTGCCTGACATCCTGGTTGCTGTAGTGCATAAAATAAATACTAAGAGAAAGCATTAACATTCCTGTGTAATTATGCCCCCTAGTGTGCGTTCCTTAACAATGCACCCACCTCATACAACTCTTGGACTTAAAAACAAGGCATATTTCATTCAGACTAGCAGAAACGACAAAAAAACCCAAAACAACCACTTGTAAGGGACAAAAGTTTATTGTAACCCTACAAAATGACACAGGGTGAGCAAAAGAAAAAAAAAAAATAAACAAAAAATAAAATTATAGAAATGAAAAAAAAAAAAAGATCCTTATTCTTATACAGGTCTGAAAACTATCCAACATACATGGACCACAGTATAATTATTCATATTCATAATTTTAATATAACATTTTATTGTAATGCTGTGTATACATACAAAATATAGCAAACTAAATAAGGCAAATAAATAGAGGTACAATTTACAGGAAAATGGAACATTCCTCAACTTTTAATCGTTTTTTTCATCTTATCTCAAACATCAAGAATGGTGTACAAAATGCTTTTTCAACTGTACATCTTTCGGTGGAGGATTTTATTTTATTTTTTTCACCATAAAAATACTGACTCCTCACAATTATACAACCTCTAAAATTGGGTGCAACTCAGGCAGTAGAAATTGTTGTGTAACAGGTGTTTTCCATATTGCAAGCAATTTTATACTTAAGGTTAAAGACAACAAATCATACTTTATGCACCCTTCTTTAGGCATGCAGGTCGACGCCAAGTGCATGATTTGACAGAAACATGGTAGTGTCATCAAACATTCCCCTTTTTTTTACACACCGAAGCAAGTGATACAGACAGGACAAAGCGAGAGCTCAAAACTCAATGCCCTCTTGGAAAGGTGGAGCTTCTCCTCGAGAGGAGATTCACTCTTTTTTTTGTCAAAACATAAGTCTATGTCCCCACAACTCCCATCTCTGTAATCCACTATGCTAACTACTATGTGTTCCTAGCGGCCCAGCCGGAGTACCCAACCGCACTTGCACTTTGCCTTTCTTTCTCCGTTGCATTATGCTTGTGATGCATCACGCACCCTTCTCAGTTTGGGGGGGAAACTTTTGCCCACAACGGCGCTGTGAATGGAACTGTCCCATATCAAAAGTGCATTGAACAAGCTACTATTTTCATTCCTCTGATTTCCATCTTTACACCGCAATCAGCCAGTCAATGGCCAAATAAACATATTCAAACATGTAACGATACAAACACGAAATAATACTGACAATGTTGCAATACCCCTCGGTAAATAGTCTATACTACAATATGGATTAAAGCTCTGGTTAAAGATTTTAGAGGGACCGACAAAGTCTGTTACTGAACTTCTGAGAGAAACTTTAAAGCCAAAGGAGCAGAGAATAAACAATATAAGCTGAACTTGATGTTAGACGCCGGGGAAAGAAATGTCATCAATCATTAAGTGACTGTTTGTCCCTCTGTTGGGAATAAACTGATTTCTCTAGCAACATTCCAAAGTGTCTGAAAGTTTGAACCTTTCTCTATTTGGTATAACAATAACATCAGTACAGTGGTGGAGGAGGGAACACCATGATCCTGGTTGCACCAGGCCTCTTAAGTCTTCTTAACCTCACAGTAGGTTCTCTCTGCTTAATGAGGACAGAGATTCAACTCTTTGTGATTAGACTTTAGGAATTAACCATGGCTTTAATGAAGGGAATGATGGGGCGTGTCTGTGAAATAAATTTACGGATAAATTAAAGCTTCTAGGGAAAAAAACAAAAAACAAAAAAAAACTCCAGATGGGTTTTCCCTATAAATGGGCAAACAACAAGCCAGCCAGAGTGAAGTGCACCTTTTTAACTCGTTGAGGAGATACTGGGGTGTAACTGTACGTCCAGCTGTGGTCAAGCATCACATCATGAATCAATTAAGTTATTATTACTGAGTGATAGCACAACCTGAACTGTTCAAGCGGTCATCAGCATGGTCAGTCACATTTAAAGCCACAAGATGGCGTCAATCAGTCTAATCTCAGTTTAGTTGCAATTTTGCGATTAACTTTCAGTTCCATTTTAATGCCATGTAGATTTTGAGTAAGCCACTGGCACTAAAATCAACAATAGGAATGGTACATTTGTAAAACAGGGTAAGAGGCACTTCAAGGTGAAAAGAAAAACAGGTAAAAGGAGAGAGGATAGCAGAATGGTAAAACTAGGCTGAATTAGGGTCGCAGAGCCCATTGGTCTTCACTATACATTGTCTCTCAATGGGTCTGTCAGTTATTTTAATATTGACTATCGTGAACTGTGAACAGCTCTTTCTTGTTCTGTGGTTGTCAGATTCAATCTTGGAAATCAACCTTGGATTTTTCCTTGTGTTTTCCAACACTATATACCAAGTGCTTACTGATTCAAGTGCTGTGGAAAAAACTAGCCATACTTTGAGACATAAATCATATTTGCTTAAACTCTTAAATCTCCCTCACACTTCCCTAGAGCATTTTTATTTTAGTTTTTTTTTTTATCAGTCAAACGGGGAAAGGTTGAGGTACTGCCACATCGGTGCTCAGCTTCACTGCTTTTTAGCTTTATCTCTTGTGAATTTGAACCAGAGGCTGTTAATTTATAATTTGGCTTGTAAAGCTTAACTGATCTAGTCTTCTGGTCTAAAGGTACACACATATGACACTATAAAAAGCTGTCATAACAATTAGTCTTTAAAAAAAACAAAAACAAAACAAAACAAAAAACATCATAGCTGGTATTAAACTCACGTCACTCATCGCTGGATTGTGAGGACATACAAATGCATGCTCAAACAGAGGAGATTAGCACAGAATGAGTCAATTTTTCAATTTGCCTTGAAAGAGCCAGAAGTCCAATCCTCTTACTGCACTCCTAGGCTTCTCACATATGGCCCTATACCGACTAAAACAAAATCATCGAGCGTGTGCACATCATGACTGAAGTGGGCCATCACAAAACAAAATGGATAACAACATTATTTGAAAAACAGAATTGTACTCCTTGGACTGTTGTTGTTGTTGTTGTTTTTTCTACCGAACAGCGCATTCTGTAGGCATAGCCAATAGTATAATACAAATAATAAAACCCATAAATGCTGTATCTAGAAAACAAAGCTTTCCCTTTTCCCCAATTGTCTAGGTCCACTGATCCTCTTGTGTTCAGGGCTTCTGTGTACACATGCAATGCCATGACTGGGGGCAGCTATGATGGTTTACATTGTGTTCTCTGACGAGCCTTAGCGGCTGGTGTTGGGGTTGCTAGGCTGCATGCCTATAGGAATATCCTCACATACTGTAAGTCCTTCAGGGTATTACCTTTCATTTTTAGTGAAAAAAGAATATGTTTCTATGAGTGGTGAAATGCGTTACCGTGTCCATTTGACATGCAGCAGTGTGTTTGCATGTGATGTATAATTCTGATTATTAATTGGCTCTACCCCATCACATATCGTCTCCGACCGGAGAAAGGCCGGCCTCCTTATCGTTCCATCTACTGAGTCTAGGAGCCACGGCGCCCACGCCGACGCAGGGGAGGCCTCGACCCAGGACAGACCACTCTCTGTGGGTATAAGACTTCCAGCCCTCCCCCTTTCTTCAGCAATTTCTATCCATCTTCAACATAACCCTTCAGAAGATCTAATGTTGTACCAGGGCAGACCCCAGGACTTTAAAAACATCCACATACATTACAGCCTTTGTCTTTCCTATCACTAAAGGTTTAGTAATATATAACAAAATAGTACATGGGATAATTCAAAACTTTAAGAAAACAACCTAAGTAGGCTGCAGTATGTGGGGTTTGAGTCTTGTATACCACAGAGTTGTCTTGGAAAGGGTTACTGAGAGGAACAGCATCACATAAACTGCCATAACATGGCCACATGGACAGATGGCAGAAGGACGGACAAAAGGAAAGAGTCTTTCTTTTTCTTTTTTTTTTTTACAGTGCTCTCTGGTGCAAAGAGCTTTTTCTCCCTGTTAATATCCCATCATTATACACTACACACAGCACTACAGATATTTGCACCAAAGCCACTCTAAGACATCGTACACCCTTTAAGTGCTGTGTTGTACACTAGCGTTGCAAAAAACCTACGCGGTGGAGGGGAGGGTCCAATATTACAAAGTCAACAGAAATGAAAAGACAGAAATACACGCGCCATATGAGCCTGAATCTTGGTACTGACTTCACCAACCACTAAAAAAATAAAATAAACGCATACCCGGGCTGGATACAGCCTCCATAGCCATTGAGACATGTGGACTGGCAGCCTCGCCCACTTTAAACACTTAATAGAAGTTACCAAATAGTTTATGTTAGCACCATTAGGATACATCCTTTCTTGACATTATTTAGTGAGTAAGATGAGATTCAGTGAGTTTCAAAACACAAAGGGACAAAACATATTTTCTAAAACTGCAATTCTTCATAATTCTTGTTAAACTGTGCCTATAATAGGAAATGTAAGGTCAGAAAGGATTCATAGAAAAACATCGAGTTGGGTTGTAGGGTTACAGACTATAGAGCCCAGTTTCTTAGAAAAGGTACAGTGCAAACAAGACGTACATGTGTGAGGACAAGCTGACATTTGTTTTCCATGAAGCAAAAAATGAAAAATAAATTCACTTCAACAGCAATCATTTTTGCAATGTGAAGTCAAAACACCAACAAATAATGCATTGCGTGTACAAAGACCAAAAAAATGCCATGAAAACATAAAAAAAATTCTCAATCTTTGCAATTAGCTTGTCTGCATCTAAATATAAATATATATAAACGCCTAATTGCAGTATGTTTTCAATTAATACATTTTTCCAATTGCTTTGGCACTGATTAATGCCAAAACAATTAATCTTTTCTTGAAACCATTGAAGAAATAGTATAAATGAAGCTTGACCCTTGTGGCACAGTCTATATTTTGTTAGGTGGATCAAGGGCGAGCTGAGAAGATGTCCTCTGAAATGCCAGCTGGGAATATGCGTCCTCCCTGGGAATGCTGTATGCTAGAGGATGCACTTGAAAAGAGAAATGAATCCTATTGTGACCCCAACGTTTTGAACAGGCGTCCCCAATCGTATCACTACCAGCTGTATCCTTCCTTGCTCCTTCAAAGCCTGACAGCCAACCACAAAGTATTGTGGGATTTGTTGTCCGATCCTTTTTTTTTTGCAGTCATGGAAGTTAGTGTATCTGCCGTTGGTAACGAACCATTCTGCCGCCGTAGGCTTCAGAGATTCCATTAGCCAGTCATCAGGGTAACAGTGAAAAGAACCAAACATAAGTAATCATTGCAGACTCTTTCGGTCTGGAGGGCAACTGGACCAAGCTTGACAATGGAGGTTTTACTTGGTGCTTCCTCTCAGCTTCTTTCCTGTGTTTACAAATCTGCCATGGCTTAGCCAATCCAAACTCTTAGGCCTCGCGTCTATGTACAGTGTGATTGGTTGATTCCAATATCCTATGTGTTTTATAGATAGAGAACGACAAGATAGGGCAGATCCACCGCTAATGATCTTACTGAGGAACAGCAAAATGTTTCTTAAAAGAAGAGCACTGAGAAACAGGAAGTGACAGTTACGGGAGCACAGTGTTTACAGGGTGTGGTTAAAAAAAACAACTCATGGGAAAATGTGTCACAGTGGTCTGTCTGTCCATCCATCCATCCATCCATCCCAAGTGTCCTTCATTCAACTCAGGAGATCGCAGCGCAATCGCGGTGTCCAGGAAAAACTGGGGTGGGAAAGAGCTTTACAAGAGCAATCATAGAAGAGTGTTGCATCGTTCAAACAGCACGGATGTTCATACATGTCGATACATGTCCAGTCCAGCTGTTCCTGCAAATCCTCTCCAATGTCACTGACCGCCTGGCCGCAGTTCGAGGGCCCGCACTAAAAGTTCTAACTGTAGGTGTTACGAAATTTACACCAGGGCAGAATTTAGGTGTCTATCTCGTTTGGTTGTGTTTTTTTCCCCACTGGGCCCTAGTAGTTGACCTTGGTGACGGGGCGTTCGCGCCCGCCGCTCTCCACCAGGTTGACGGAGCGTTTGCGGTTGCGTTTGAACTTGTTCAGGTCCTTGTCGAAGACCTCGCCCGAGCGCAGTGCAGACACTAGGTCATCAAACTCCCCGCCCACCTCATCTGAGGCGCCGCCCTTCTTCGTCCTCCGCTCGCGCTCCCTCTGCTCCTTGAGCTAAAGTGAGAGAGAGAGAGAGGGAGAAAGAGGGGATGGGTGAGGGGGTGACGGGAGGGGAGGGAGAGAATAAAGGTGATACAGACGTTGATAGAACGAAGGTTTTCCATCTCGCTTTGCAATATAAACAGACAGACAGACCAAGCTCTGGACCACTTGTATATAAAAACAGACCCTACCCACTGATCAAGTGCTTATCAACTCCATCACCATATAAACATACTAACAGTTGCCAAGTCACTGTGTGTGTATGTGTGTGTATGTAAGAGAAGGTGATAGTGTGCGTTCACATGTATGCATCCATGTAGCAAAGACTTGAAGAGTTTTAGAGTTCTAGTACTCTCCTAAGCTGTTACCATGAATGTTCTCCAGGTATTCTCCAGGTCTTGTTTGATGTTTGTTGTGTGTGTGTGTGTCATACCTTGGTCAAATACTATTTGCCAGTAATTCTTAGCATTTGATTTACGATTGGAAAGTATCTGAACATCCATTTTGCACTTTTGTGTGATTGACAAATGACCAGACTCTCAACTGTCATGATGCCCACCTGGTACTTCAAGCAAGACATGACAAATTCTCGGAATTATTTGCAGGCAGCGTTTGATGCAGGTCTAATGTTCGTCTTTATGTGTGCCTCACCATGGCCTCCATTCGTGCCCTCCTCTCCTCCTCGTCCTTGCGTCGCTGCATGTTCTCCAGGTCTTGCCGGGCCTCGCTGAAGGACTGCATGAAGGTGTCGAAGATCCCAAAGAACTCATCAGGCTGCATCCGCCCCTGCTCCTCCCCAAAGTGCTTCAGAGACTTGGCAAACTGTTACACAGAAAGAAAGAGAGAGAGAGAGAGAGAGAGAGAGAGAGAGAGAGAGAGAGAGAACACGTTAATGATTGTTAGGATTTCAGTCAGTTGTGAATGAGAAGTTGGCAGTGTATGCAGTGTATAAACATGGACAAGGATCTTAGTCGCTAACCTGACACGCCAGATGGTTAGTTA
>OMKK01045505.1:0-10826 GCA_900302305.1 Polymixia japonica
CCAGTGTCTGACAGCCAAGACTGACATCTCCGCTGAAGTTTTGGTGACCTCCATTCTTGCCCAAACCTGTCTAAACATACTATCTTCACATTGTTCCAGGGGTTAGCAATGTGAAGCAGCTGTTTCCCTGTATATGAGTTCAGTCTAATAGCTTCTCTCTTTCTCTCTCACACCCTTTTTTCTCTCTCTCTCTCTCTCTCTCTCTCTCTCTCTCTCTCTCACACACACACACACACACACACACACACACACACACATAAACACACTCTCTTTCTGTCACTCATTCACATTCTTATTTTAGGGCATATTGTATTGTTGTCTTATATTGTCTTATTGTTATATTGTCTGCCTGAGTTAATGTCATGTGAAGACAAATATCATTATGACATGATCAATGAAGAAATTGTAGATGCTAGTAAAAGAGTAAAATATAATTAGAAAGTACATTTCCTGAAGAAAATGTGAAGTGGGTTATTAGGTGGTTGCTAGGGTGTTGCTAGGTGGTTGCTAGGGCGTTACTAGGTAGTTGCTCAGCATCACTAGGTGGTTGCTAGGGTGTTACTAGGTGGTTGCTAGGCATCACTTGGTGGTTACCACGGTGTTAGTAGATGGTTACTAAGTAGATAGTCGATAGTAACCACTGGACATCCCATAATAGCCTTCCAACAGCCCACATGAAACAGAGGACATCCCATAATAACCATCAAACAGCCCATAGCAGTAGTTGTGTTGAAGTCTACAAAGGTCAGTGAACACCATATACTGTATATAAAAGGTGAAGCTAGAGTTAATTGTGAAAAGAGAGTATGAAAGGACATATAGTTAGTCTATGAAGTGCATTAATCACCATAAAGAGTATAAAACTATGAAAGACAGTATGAAAGAATGAAATATAGTTAAAGTCTATGAAGTGCATTAATTGGCATAAAGAGTATGAAATGTGAAAGTTCATATGAAAGAAAAAAATATAGTTAAAGTCTATGAAGTGTATTAATCACCATAAAGACTATGAAACCATGAAAGACAGTATACAATAATAAAATATAGTTTAAGTCCATGAAGTCCATTAATTACCATAAAGAGACTATGAAACTATGAAAGACAGTATGAAAGAAAAAATATTGTTAAAGTCTATGAAATGCATTAATCACCATAAAGAAAGTATGAACCTAATAAAGATAGTATGAATGAAAGAAATATAGTTAAAGTCTATGAAGTGCATCAATCACCATGAAAGAGCATGAATGCATGTCTATGTAGCCTTTAAACTGTAGGAGCAGTGCCAAGTTAAAGAAATGGGTGTCTGTAGCTTTAAGAGTCTGCTTCTCTCCTAGTCTGCGTGGTCCCTGGTGTGTCCAACTGCTACCTGTTCTTTCCCAAGCTCTGCTTCTCTCCTATCTGCCACCATTATGTGAAGACATGAACGCATTGAAACGGATGTCATTCAAGAACTATAAGTCGCACGGCTTAGATATTGGCGTCGTAGGAATTAGCGGGAATAGGCAAACATGTTGATGTATATGTTAAAAATGTGTTAAAACCATAGGAAAACTGGCAGTTTAAAAATGGAAATGGAGAGCACTACTTTCAACAAACAGTTGTATCTAAAAAGCTATAATCGCATTGCTTAGATATTTAAATGTGAGTGACAACAGAAAACGCTAAACATTTTGATGTCAAATATGTCTATGTTAAAATATATATACAAAAATACAACTGCCACCACTCTAACAACTGAACAAAAGAAATTGCCCAGTCTCAATCATCTCAAAAGAACCTGAACGTTTTAAAGTTTGAACGAAGTCTCTACGACAAACTACGAAGGAGTAGTTAGGTTGCAAAAAACGACGTGAATAATAATAATAAAGAAACAATAAATAGTGGGAATAACAGTAGCTAGCTGCACAGCTAGCCCACTAATGAAAATGCATACACAAATCTAATGATCATACTATGGTGGAATCGCTCACAATGTATTCAAAATATATGATATCTGATATCTGTTACTTAGTATTTGTTTTTGTAAATGATGGGGAACATATTTTGTTGTTATCAAATGTTTTATGGTTGTCAATGTCTAATGTTACATTATTATTTTTTGTTTCTAACAGCAATCATTCTGCGAACATTATTTTCTTAAAAGAGCTAAAGATGTTAAAACACTTGCTATATTTTATTTGTACTAGATGCAATGAAATCCCTGCTTTTTGTTGCAATCCAACATGAATTCATATTAAATGTGATTGCATCCATCAGCACCTCCCTAGCAGCAAAGTGGTCTGGCTCTCCGTGTTTAATTTATTAAAGTGCACCCTAGCCTTTTACCATGGCGTTCAGAGTCTGAAACTGGCTTTGCGCTGACATCATGTTCAAGATCAGACTTCCATTCACCAAGACATACTCATGTCTTCTTGTCTTGGTGATGCCGTGAATTTTAAGGTTATTGAGCTTTAGGCTTTTTGTCTCTTTGTTTGTCGTTTTATTTTTTTGCTTTCTAAGTCGCGCTGTCCCTCCCCGTGCGGTGCATGCAGTCAAATTAAAAAGTCAGATGGAACTCACCAATCACATAAGCAACATTTGTGAACAAATTAAACAGCTAAGTTAACCCTTTGTTAATGCTGAGTTAACCCATTGTAGTACCCATGAAAGGAGTAGTGGAGGCAATGTCTGTTTTTAAAAAAACACCCTACCCAAATCTACACCCAAGATATGCCAAAGTGTTGTTATTATCAGGCTAGGTAAAGAAACATCAGTACAATATCCCGTTGGACAAAGGTCAACAATAGGCCTACATTTTGCAAAGACGTCACATACTGTACCGCATTATTTTAATTGTTTACAGTTTTGCTAATAACCCACACCTTTGAAGTATGTTTTGAGGTAGGCAATACGGATCAAATACTCCAAATATCAATGATACTGGAATATAACATAACAATACAAAACAGATAAAAACTAAGAGAATGAGAAAGGGCAACTTCACCCCTAACCCCACGGCGGTCAAGTCTACCGCTGCCAACAGCCAATACGCTCACAACGCAATTACTCTAGACGACGTCTCAAAACACAGGTAGAATTAAAACCAAAATAGAAGCAGACAAAATGGAAAATCTCAGAAGGAATTCCTGTTGGCACTACTCTACATTTAACTCTTTGTAATAGTGTCTGTGGAAAAAAAGGCACAACTGTTGGTGACGTGATCTGCCTTAGCAATGCTCTAACAAGGAGAGAAAAGAAGGCGGCAGTAGCTGGTACTTTAAAGTGTCAGGGTCTTTGTAGCCATGACTAGTTTATGATGCTGATGTCAAGCATCCCACTCAATGAGGCCTTTGTCCCAAGCCGAGACCAGGGCAGTGGGAAAACTGCCCACTCTTAGTCGGCAGGCCCATCCATCTTTCCATGAGGCCTTGCCGTCCCCTTTGCACCAAAACTCTTGTGTATTAAAGATCTCTTGGGTTAATGCGCTGGAAAATTGGCTTGCATTTTTATTGGTGCAGGCCAGCTAAATGAAAGAAAAACAACTCACGGAGGGTAGAAAGGGACGGGAAAAATATCTGGAGGAGTGATTGTTCGGGGGCAGGCCCTCAAGACTTGTTTCCTGTGACTTCGATAAAGGCAAACTCCCTCTCTGACACACCACGGATGTACCCTGGCAGAGTGTAGCGCCATCCATTTATCATTACCGTCATAAGCAGCAGTTGTTACCGTTGAAGTATTGACCCGGTCACAATGTTTGTAATAGGACATTCGCGATAAATCTAACGAGAACACCAGTGAAGGTTGAAACAGCAGAAGAAATGTGTTATTTTCACCCTGCGTCACCCCTACAATCGAGGATTACATCTCATGTTAAATTCAGTGACGCCATTTTTTGTTGGGGGGTACCGTAGTTCTACGAAAACAATGTCCACTAACCCGTCTGTTTGCTATGGCGATAACTTCACCGGTGAGGGTCTCATTGACACGCGGAGACTGCCCGCGTCACCTGGTGCTCCTTATTCTTTTTGATGTAGGAGCCTAAGTCAAACGTCAGTATGGAACACATCAGTGCGATCAATGCCTGGAGTGACTGACCTACTGGACACATTTATGGGTGTGGGAGGCTAATTAGGAACCACTTCCCAGGCTTGGAAAGACAAGCCCACAGAACAGCTGCTGGTCAGCACTGGACTCCTGTCCCTGGGTCAAATAGGTGGCAGCTCGTCACGGACAGTGACACAGCTATAGGTCTACAGAGGCCAATTTACTTAATGGCTAGCCCCGGGGCTGGGGACTACCACTATTTCTTTACCTAGACACTTGTACATGACAGCGCAAGAGCCAAAACGATCTGCTCTATCACAGCCGGTCTCGCAGCAGAGGCATGACTGTAGCTATTTTAATCTTTCTTTTTTTTTTTTAAATGTGAATATAATGAAGCACAGTGTTCAAATGGTGAATTATTCACAACTGTGTATGATACATAAATATTCATGCAGTATTTAAATTTTATATCGTATGAATGTAAGGCACGGGTTACCATAATTCATGGTCAACAGTAGATATGGTTGAACATAAAGAACAGATGCGTACATTCTCCAAAAAAATGTTCTCGCGGGTGTAAAGATTTTGGCTTACGGTCCTCTCACATGCTGTCTTAGAAGGGTTTAAATCAAACAGTCGTTGACATCCAGCGATCTAAACCGATGCTTTTTTCACAATCATGCCCCTCAGGGTCAAAATGTTTTAGTCCCAGAAGTCTCTTAACACGCAGATGTTACAGTAACATAGGCAGGAAATCAGGCCCAAACATCACCTTTGACCTCAAGTGTCAGCTGATCCACCATCACCTCTTTTGAAATAGACTCCTGACTTCTATAAATTACCACATTTTCCCATCGTGTTCCTCCATTCATTCTGTCTGGCTCCAGCTATTTTCCACTACAGACCCTGCGGTCAACTAATAGTGATTGCACAGTTGCTTAAAATCTGTCCCCTTAGGTTCACAGAGGTCAAAGGGCTCACACCAGGGTCAGAGCCTGTCTTTATGTCTCTTCCCACCAAAGGCTTTGTGATGAATAGAGAGCCCCAGGAAACAAAAGCTTTCAGCAAAGACAAGCAACTTTGCTCTATACATCAGCACCTCAACTCACTGCAGCCCTCCCTGGTAAAAAAAAAAAACACACACTTTCTAATTGAGAAATTATGGGATGGATGGGGGAGAAAAAACTATCCTCTGCCGTTTCAAATGAAGCAAAGATGAGAAATGGAAGAAGCGAAGGAGGAACGGATAATCTGACGCCGCAACCTATACTTATCAACGTGTTCGAAAACACCGCGAATTGAGACGTTTGTCGCCGGCCGCCGGTTTTACGTCGTTTCGGTTTGCAAGCTGCTGCACTTGCTGTGGTTACATAATTATAACTTGTCATGTTATTTTACATTAATGTGGTCTTTCTAACGGCACCCTGCCTGAACAGTACACCACACCTGGACTGTGCGGTTTAAACACGAAGCAGAATGTTTGTTCCTTTCATGTGGGCTTCCCTTAAAAAAATACTGTTGCGTTATTTGTACATGGTTGTCTAAGTCACCCTCAATTCCCCGTATTGCTTGAGATTCTAAAATAAAAACACTTTCTTCCTCAACTTGTTTCCCTTGCCATTGCATTTGACCCTTGTAAAACTGTATCAGCAAACTAATAACCAAGCTGGCCTCTAATCTATTGCTTTTGTTCCCTCCTTCTCTTGTAATGTGTTGCAGATTCCAGAGGTTGAAATGGGCAGGGAGATTTTAAGCAAATGGCATCTGGTTAAAGGTCAGAGTCGGGGGCCCAGTGGGTGAAAGGTTGAATAACTCCAAGGAAAGTAGTGACCGATTCAGCGGGGAGATGTTTTAGACCTTGTTCACTTATCCAACAATCCATCTTATCCTTCACTATATTTTAAACAAAACAAAAAGTACTAGTGATAATTTGATTAAAGTCTTTGGTGTGCAGTTATAAACCTAAAATCTATAACTGAACATAAATGGAGTTTTTCATGTGATTGTTTTTGTTTTTTTACTCTTGGGTATGTCAATTGTACCATTAAATCAATAACGTTTTTATAACAGAATGCAAACCTCTTTCGGCATTGCTCTTCCTTCAGCAATAAATGGGGAGAAAGTTTACCTTGCTCGTGGGATCACAGTCTTTTGCAGTTCAAATTGCAGGTGTGTAAAGCGGAACATGTACTTTTCTTCTAAATTAGGCGTTGAGGGCTTGGAGAGAGGGGCAGGGAAATTAGTGCAATAACTGGTTGATTCTAACCAGATGATTGCTTCAGTTGGACACCAGAGAGTTTTCATTAAAGTCTCTAATTTACAAGCCTCCCTCTGCATTCCAGCAGATGGACCAACTCCCCCAGGTCTTAAAGAACTACTTTAGCCCTCACCCCATGCCAGAGCCATGCACTTGGAAATGTACAGATAAATTGAGTTTAGCCTGAAGTTTTTATGCAATTGCATTTGAACAGTATTTAGATAAAGTTATTTTTAATAATGAAGGTCATTGTTCCACACAAACAAAATAAGTTTTTGTTTCTGTACATTGCCCTTGTTTTTTAACATATATCTGACCGTTATATCTTAGAAAACGTTTTTAAACCTCTAATGCATACTATTGCCCTCTTTGGCTTCTTGAGGCTGAAACATGCTCCTGCTATGGTGCATGTAAACATCTCTGTGTAGGGACACAGAGAAGGGCTTCGTAGGCCCCCCGAAATCTCAACTTTGCATCGAGCATATCTGCAGTCCCGCCTGTCTGATTGGTTGAACAGAGAAGGATTTCCGGTAGTGGGTTTCTGTTTCTGGATTTCTTCAGCTTTTCCTATGTATTTTGGCTTTGTAACTGCAACACTAACATCTAGTACTAAACACGAGCAGCTATGTGCCTAAGGAAATGTGTGTGTGTGTGTGTGTGTGTGTGTTCAGAATTAATACATTGAGGCTGTGGAACTACAACATTTATTTCATACTGTTTTCATGTGGTCTTGCCATAAACTGTTAATAAATTGAACTCCCAGTATTGACATACTGAGTAACAGGTTTCAGCAAATGACCACAATTGTGTCCATACATATGAAGCCTTAAGAGGGCTCACATTGTGGCCTGGGAACTACAAGGTTGTAATGTTGGTTAGCAATATAAGCCATATGCTTAAAAATGTTTGTTATAGAGATTCCTGCCTCAGTCTTGTCCTTGATGTTATGACCATTCATGACTCCAATCATTTTATTCATTAAACAGATTCAATAGATTCAAAAATCTATCTCCGTCATTGACTAAGGCTGCTGCATAACAGACAGACTATAATATAAGCTGTGCAGTACCATAATTATTCACCTTTTCAAATCAATGTGCTAAACTGCTACTAATACACAATCCAGTTCACTTCTTCCATAGATTGAAGGCTATACAACAATTCAGTTATTAAATAGTCAACGTCTTTATTCATTTGCAGCAACATTTTTAAAAAGTCCTTAATTTTGTCTTGAACTTTGCTTTGCTAACTGATAGATTAATTTAGCTTTTTACTTTCTGCTTGCTCTAGCACATTTTACAAACTTAGTTTGCCAGCAGTGTCATTGACCCATTTCCTGACTGTGGAAGCCTTAGTAATTAATTAGTTAATTAATTGATGTATTTATTTATTTATTTGCTAGCTGTGTGCACATTATTGGGTCACCTAACCAATAATGCCATATTCCCAATTTTATTTAATTTAATTTTAATAATAGTCAGGTCATGGTCATAACCAAGCTGATAAAACTGTTGAAACTCACTCATACAGAGATGCTCAGCCCATGACCATACACAGATTTATATTTTGTGCATCTGATTTATTCTTCACGTTCCTGGTGATCTCCAGGCGGACCAGTGGTCTTCCTTCTCCGGAGGTCTCCAGAGCTTCCCGCGGTGCATCGGCGGAGACAGCGCTGCCTTTGGGAGGCCAGACTGGCCAGTTTGTGTCTTCCTGCCCAGTAAAATCCAAAGATCACCAGTAATCCAGAGGGCGCTGAAGAGTCACACCATGAACTCAGAAATGCCCTCTCAGCCTCTCCTCCACGCCCAGCTCTTCTGCCAGGAACAGTCTCACACAGTCTCGATCGTCAGTGACGCCGGGGCCGACGCCAACCTCCTGGACCGAACTCTTGCCGCACAGCTGGGTATCAATCAGGAGCCCTTGGTCCAGCCCATCAAGGCCACTGCTCTGGATGGGCACCTCCTCTGCACCGTAACCCACCGGACCATTCCTCTATGTCATGGCATGTCAGGTGATAATTGTTTGTTCCTGATAATCTCTGTCACCCGGGGGTAAGATGCACACTAGCCCTGTTGAGGCAACACTTCTGGTGGGCGTCCATGGAAAGGGACATGAAGGAGTTCATCGCAGCCTGCCAGATATGTTTTCAAGACAAGAATGCCTGCCACGCTCCAGTCACTGCCCATTCCTCATCGCCTATGCTCTCACATCTAACTCAACTTTGTCACTGGACTTCCCCCATCGGATGGTAATACCACCATTTTCACGATTGTTGATAGATTGTTTAAGTCAGCCCAATTTCTCTCATTGCCTAAATTACTATCCTCTAAGGTGACGGCTGAACTCATGCTGTACCACGTTCTCCGTCTGCATGGCCTCACCAGAGACACTCAGTCTCAGACCGGGGGCCACAATTCACCTCTCGCTTTTGGACAGATTATTGCAGCCTGTTGGGGGCCATGGTCAGCCTATCCTCCACGCTCCCCAGTTCGGCCACCGGGCTCTCACCCTTTCAGCGCTCTCAAGGTTACCAGCCCCCACTGTTCCCCGAGGAGTAGCGAGAAGCCAGCGTCCCATCAGTCCAGTTGTTATCCGGCACTGTCGTCGCGCCTGGTTGCGGGCCCATTCTGCTCTCCTGCGCTCACTGGACCGGTCGGTACCAAAGGGGTGCCAACCGGCGCTGCACCCCAGCACCCTGCTACACCCCTGGTCAGAGGCTTCGGCTGTCCACACACGACCTTCCGCTCCGGGTGGAGTCCAGAAAGTCGGCTCCTTTGCGGGCCCCTTCCCCATATCCAAGGTCATCAACCCTGCTGCAGTCCATCTCCACCTTCCCCGGTCCATGAGGATCCATCCAACCTTCCATGTCTCCGAGCTCAAGCCAGTTTAAGAGAGCCCACTCCCGCTTTTTCCTGCCGATTCCACTCACCTGATCTGCCCCACCCCCATACTCACCTGCTTCCGATCAGGTAATGAGTCACTCTGTATATATACCGGCCCATTTCCTTTGTTAGTGCCAGGTTGTCTAATGTGTTTTGCTTAGCTTTCCAGCATTTGTTCCTGTTTTCCTGATCTGCCTGTTTGGTGCTTTGGACTGCCTTTGGACTTTGGGTTCCGGGTTTGCCTGACCCTTGTCGGATTTGTTTGCCACCACTGACTGACTACCTGGTTTGACCCTTGCTTGCTTGTTCATTAAACTGAGCCTTTACCATGCCTGAACTGCTCTCTGTGTCGTGCTCTTGGGTTCTTGTCTGCCACTTTGTGAACTATTACAGGTTGAAGGCAGCACCCAGGATGTTTCTGCCCCTGTAATTTCACTTCTACAAATGAACTGGGAAACTCCTAGAGTGTGCAGGAAGAGAAGAGACAACTATACAAACACAAATACTGTACCCAGTCAAAACTCTGTTGAAAAGTCACCATAAAGAATAATGTGTTAGTTACGATTTGTTATTCTTTGGGGAAAACCTCTAATTGCAACTCGTCAAAACGAACAGTGACTGCAATATTACAGACACGTAGTCAAGCTAAACTTATTACAAATGTTTACATCAAAGTGTAGTGTGATTTTTATCATGTAAATGCTGGATTTAAAATGTCAATGTTTGTCATTGTTTCCGATTCAAGATATACAAATTCCTATAAGCCACAGGTTGCCAGGCAAGTCACGACCATGGACTTCAGCAATTGTTTGTAAACACTTGGTGGGATGCAGGCGGGCCATGTGCTTGTGCTAATGGAGGGGCAGGAGAGGAGGGAACACCGAGGGAGGCCCCATGCTGCTGCTTAACTCTCTTTTAGCTGCCAGGTCATGTGTGATTAAGAGGTTTGTGTTACCTGGAACCCCGCTGAGGAACTTTCCTCTGGAGGGAAGTTTGTCCTATCCACCTGATCTGAAGGGGCCAATTCACGGATGCAGTGCTAGCTTACCAGTAGTTTTATCATTTATTTTCCCAGGGGTGAATAGCGATAGCTCTCTCTGCGATCGTATTCAATTTGGCACCCAGGCGGGAGCTTACGCGCAAACCGTAGTTTAATTGTTGGCCATGCGTTGGAATGGATTAAATACCGCAGAGGTATCATTTTGGACCCAATCTCTGACTGTGTACAAGGTGCATTTGTAACCAGAGAAAGCTACATTTCTGCATGCTCTTTGAAAGCTTAAAACTTCTTAAAGAAAGACCGTATAAATGATTTGCTTCTTACATACGACTTCTTACATACGATTACTTCTTCTTGTTTGCTTCTTACATACCACACATATGTTACTCAGTATATCTCACAGGCAAATACATGCATTTTAAAATTTGAATGGATTATATTGGAATAAGAAATAGTGTTTTTGTTGAAGCAAGCACAAACATTAACAGGAGAAAAAGGAAAGACTAAACATGTACCGTAATTACTCTGATTAATTTATAGAACCTGTCAATAGCTTTCAAATTAACATCCAGAAAATGCCTGTCCCCTGTTTTTTATTGACTAAGGATAATAAATAGTTTTCAAATTGTCCCTGAAATTGTGTCCAACAGTGATTACAACT
>OMKK01045512.1:0-11129 GCA_900302305.1 Polymixia japonica
ACCAAAATATTATATAACCAAAATAAGTTATACAGCTTTAAAAAAGCTCTAAAATAATTTAAAAAAAATGCCAATAATCTGGGGCTGACCCCTAGTTACTACTGTGATGTATCTGCAAAAAAAGGCGTCAGGAAATCAATTGGATCAGATTTATTGAAAGGTCAGGTGTTGCTGTCTTGCCCAGAATCAGCAGACTAAGCCTGTGAATCACAAGAGAATCATTAGGACTCAACGACACACGTATACACACGTGCATGCACACACACACCCACACACACACACACACACACACACACACACATACATACACACAGTATGTGAAAATGCTACAAACAAAAACATTATTTGCATTTTAATGTATTCAGTGTATACATTCCATTTTCATTATCTGTTTTGTTCTCTATGTCCCTCTGTCTGGCATTGTATAATTTCTCAAAACAAACAGTTTCATTATTTCTTGAATAAATTTAAAAAATTTTCAACATCACTTTGAATAAATAAAAATAAAGGTTGTTGCAGTGAAATGGGTTACCAAGCTATTTTTTTCTTATACAAACTGATAACTAATTCTGTATTTTGTTAATGTGTGATAATTCTTAAGTGGAGTCAATAATCTTAATATCTTGGGCCAGGGTTCCTGCTGAATGAGCCCTCCATAGAGCCAGTTATTCACAACAGCTCTTTTGTGGTCTGCCGTCGCTGCACTTTAAGCTGGTCAAGTGATCGAGCATGTGATTCCTGGGGAAGGAAGCAGGACGCGTAAGTGGGGAGGGGGTATGGAAGGAGAGGACAAAGGAAAGGTCGGATTCTGCGTTTACTGTGCACTAGCTGGTACTCCTGCGTGAGCATTACTGTCCTGAACTGGCAGTCAAGGCTGAACAGTGATGCTGGAAAGCCAGGGTAGGCCCTGTGGAAGTTGTGGACTACCAGGTTACTGAACTGTTTGGAAAAGGGCAGGCACTTTCAAAAAATACTTGGCAGGTGATTGGATGAACCATCTGTCTATCAATGTCTATCACGGGCTAAATCACGGGCTAGACGACGCCCGTAGCTGCCAGTAGTTCCTCATAGGACGCTGATTGGTCCGAACCAGCTGTGGTTCGACCACAATCACATTAACTTGAAGCCTGATGAGATGCATTCTCGCAATGACCCTCGTTCACTGAACCGTACAGTAGAAGATGGAAGGTGCCCATTAGATATCCCTAATGACACACCTGTTTTCACCTACCTCCTTCACTCTAACATCAAAGCTGGGGTTCTACATACTACATACATACCAAAACAGTGCAAGGGATTGTTGCATTACATCCTGTGTATTTAGTAAACTGTCTGGACATTAATTAACTAATTAGCCTGAAACTGAAAGGCCAAACAATGTTGTAAACCTGTGTCAACATTATCTGTAGGCTTTTAGATATCCGTTGATTTATGTTTTGCTGGGTGTGAAGCATTATAGCTTATATAGGGATAGTAAAAAAGATAACAAAGAAGATAACCCTATTGCTAGCTTGGCAGTTAACGCGCTAGCTTACCGGTTATCACGTATTTGTATTGTGTAACATTATGAAACAGCATGTGGCCTACAATATTAAAGCAACTCCACAACACACATTCTGTGGCAAACTCCAATGAATGTTTTCAGTTTAAAAGGACATTTGGGAGGAGGACATATTTCAATATTTATAAAAGTCACTCCAAAGTAAATTTTATAAACTTGCATTGAACTGATTGCAGAGCCAGGAGGAAAAGACAATGGAGGACACGCTTTCTTGACTCTAACAGAGTGCAGGCTTAAGCTGAAGTTTGGGGCTGAGTCAGGGATGTGCAGCTCTCTTAGTAACCTTGTACGTGAACACCAGGGTTTCACATTTGATATGAGCCCAAGGATATAGGGTTATTTATTGTAGGAAAGCTGAAGACAAGGTTATGAGTTGCTCAAGGAACCATTTTAGGATCGCAGCCAGAAAGGAGGTGTAGTCCTAGACGACTATAGATGACTATAGCCTGAATAAGGAGCTGGTGATATTTCGGAGCACAAATATATGAGAACAAGTTGATTTGTGAGTTCTTCAGGTGTTATAAGTGTGTATAAACTGGAGCTCATGTGAAACGTTACTGACACACACAGATGCAGACATGCACATCTGCATGCGCGCACGCGCACACACACACACACACACACACACACACACACACACACACACACATTGTAACAACAGAGTTCTGTTGGAAGTGATGTTTTTTTCTCACGTCCAAATTCAATTAATTGGGGGCATTTAGTTGGTTGTCATATGTTTATAAATTTGAAATGGAAAATGATGGACAATACCCCTCAAAAAATGATACAGGCCTTCTAGTTTTTATAAGTTTTAGTTATAAGAAGTTGGCTGCTGCAAACATAGTAACTTTGAATCTTTTTAAGTAGAAATACATCTGAAAATGACAATTTGCAGACAGTCAATTCTATAATGAACAGTTAACCTATGAAGTGATGGCAGAATTGGGGTGATGTTGTTTCTTCTGCTAGAGCCTGTTAAGATCCTAGCTGCTGCATTCTGTTGAAGGTCAGAGACCTTTGACTGGCAGGTGGAGACAGAGCTGGTGATGTAAAAAGCATGGATGACTGCTGAATGATAACGATGGCGTCATTTTGGTGATGTGTTTTAGCTGCGCTCCGTTTACCTGGACATCAAAGGTAAGGTTAGCATAAATAATGACTCCGAAAGTCTGGCACCTGCCTTGTATTCATTGATAGAGGGTTGAGTTGATTTTAAATCAGATCTATCGTGTTACAGGTATGGTGGCCAAAAGCCATGAAGCAAATGCAATCATCAGTGGAAATGTTCCTATAGCTTCATAGTCCTACAGACATAAGAGCTGAAGCCCTGAAAACAATCCTGATTTAAAACCTACTTTCAGTCCATTGATGATGTAGTCAGTGACCTTTATTGCAGGAAATCAGTCAATGAAATGAAAATCAGTTAAAATTCAGTCTGACTAGACTGTGTAGACAGTTGACTTGGCTTATAATGGCTTTCATTTCAAGTAATTTGCATGACCTCACTCAAACACACAAAGACAAAGAGAGGCACAGACATAACTGCAATGTGTAGTCCATATAGTCCAATAGTCCATCTATTTACAATACAGACACATCAAATCCATAATGTGATTTTTTGTTTGTTTACCACTTCAGAGACTCCAGCTTCAATTACAGCTATGCAATTGTACTACACAGCAACCTTCATCATACCTTTGTCATGTCACTGTTCATCTATTAAACCAGGTACACCCCCCAAGACTAAAATGTCTCACAGCAACTACTTTGAACATTTCGCTTGATGTAAATTAATCTCTCTTTGAAGCTTTCACCGATCTCATGCTTCACCCTTACTGTTAGGTAATCGGTGTTTGGCCTGGCATGGTGAGAGTCAGATGTTTGGAGTCACACTACAGACATTCCACACATACCTGCATGCCTTAGGTTCTTCCACCATAACTATGTGAGCGTAATAGCACACCAAGAACAATTGACAGAACATATGCTCGAAACAACAAAGCTGTCGGTTTGAGCTGTTTAAGTTAGATGCTGGAAATTCCCCTAGGAAGGAAGTAAGTAAGGAGTTCATGGCTTAGGAGTCAGTCCCCTGATTCTTCAGCACATGACAACGTGATGTACAGTAACACACCCTGAACAGGATGCTGGTCTGTATATGGGATTTTGACCTTGAAATGTTTTTTTATTAATGCTGAGTGTCTTTGTTGGGTTGAGTGTCTTAATGTTGGGGGTCTCCCGAATGATACGTCTGGAAACCCCAACCTGTGTTTTTCAGGGTGGGCACTCAAACAACAAAGCCATTGAGGTGGTGTCTGGTGGAGTTACTGTGCTTCTAGGTGCGTTGCTTCAGACGGGATGGACACTGTCAAAAAATGCTTCAGCAGCCCAAATTACCTTAAGTACTGGTCATTTTAGAGACTAGTAACTACTAATTATTAATTGAGAATCTGGTTTGATCTAATTACCTAATATGCTTATTGGAAGTGGAATTGCAAGCGGAATTATATCTTGAATTATAGCTTGTGGTAATGACTAAGAATGACTAAGTAATGACTAAGAATGACTAAGTAATGACTAAGAATGACTAAGTAATGACTAAGAAAAAACAGTCATAGTTGATAGATATGTTTATTTAATACAACTGAATACAGACTGAACATGGAGTATTAATTTGATGTTGATGATCAATTTTGAATTCATACTGTGTACTTGAAGCACCCACAATCGCTTCATTGAGCACAATCTCTTCGCTTTTGTTCATCTCGTAAGGATGAGAAATTAGGTGTCAAGTTCTGCAGTCAGCTAGTCTACTATCTGAAGGACAATGAGCCGAAACAGTCTATTCTGCTCTGATTTAGAGCTGCACAGCCACAAAGGCGTTAGCATCTTAGCACTACAGACACGGTATATTTCTGAATGTTCTAGACATATCAGTGATTGCCTTTCTCGTTGAGTTGGGATAGTATACAAGCCAGCTCAACCTTTCTATTAGTTACAAGTTCCTTAACATCCTGTAGAATGACTTGACTCCTTGTGCCTGCAAGCCTTGATTAAACCCTGGTATCCCTGGTATACCTAATGGTATAGGGAGTGCAGTAGTTCCTGTCAAGAGAATAGGTCTTAGACAGAGCTAGGATATAACAGTCCTTCTCAATAAGTATAGAGAAGAGCATAACTGAAGAATAGTACTTCTCAAGAAGTACAGGGGAGAGTACAACAGAGGAGACAATAGTTGTAATCGAAGTTCTAGAAGATAGAAGCTGAAGATAGGTTGTTATTTTCCTTCAGGGATGAGGCAGAGATGACTGATGTTATTCCGACATAGTAGCAAGTTGTAGGAATTTGTGAAATCAAATACAGAAAGCATGTCATGGTTTGGCCCGTCGAGGCATTTTGTTTCTGGTTTTGGTTTTGGTTTTTATTTTCTTGTTCGTTCCCTGCGTGGCTTTTTTCAGAATAACATTTGTGCCTCCTGTTTCTCCCCCTCGTGCCTCCTGTTGTCTTGTCCCGGTTGTTCCTTGTTTTGATGTTGTCTGTTCGGTTCTAGATGTTCTATGTTCTGTTTCTTTTAGTTCTACGTCCTGTTTTCCCTGTCCAGTCGGAGTCTTCCCAGGTGTGTGTCGTTGTAATCACCTCTTGTATATCTGTCTTGTCTCCCCACTATTCAGTGTTGGTGCATTGTTCAGGTATGTGGTTCATTGCCTCTGTTTTGTGCTTCTGTGTATTGTAGTTTCAAGTCCTAGTTCCCTGTTGGTTATCATTAGTGGAAATAAACTCCCTTTCAGGCTTTGTGACCCTTAATCTCTGTCTGGAGTCTGCATTTGGGTCCTCCCCTGTCCTGGCCTTAACAAAGCATCCAGTTACAGTGTACACCAGGTTATCAGGACAAGCAGCACAAGTCTGTGCATGAACATCAGAATCAAAAGAATAATTTGTCTCACTGGCAACCACTGTCAAGTGTCACTGTCGCAGCATAAAAGACATTTTAAATGATGTGTCTAAGCTTTACACCCTTACTGAAAGGAACAGTAAGTCCAAGGAGAAGGACATTTCAGACTCAGTAATGGTCAATTAGAATCAGTGTGTGGTTAACCATAGCGTGCTGTAGGGTCCAAGTAACGACCTTGCAACCATACAAACGTGAATTTCTATGAGGGAGGGTGAAAAAAATACACACTGGATGGGGAATGGCAGATAAAAGTCTCTTCTGTAAAGAACCTCATTAGCTTGAGGGACAGGGACTGAAGGTTCAATGTTAAATATGTAATATCTTCTACCCACTAGAGAGTGCTTATGTTCACTTGTTCAACTGAAAACATTGAAACAACCGGTTTAGACTCAAGCTCAGGCCCCATTCAGTGGTTGCCAGTTTCTCTACCCAACAACCACCGTTCGGAGCTGCATTGAGTGAACTTGACATTAACAAGCTCAGCCTTTTTCATTCACTGAATACACACTGACTCAACTGGCAACAGTCAAACTGAGAGACAACCATGGGAAGGTGAGGGAGCGTCGTTGTGTTGTCAGACAGAAAAAAGAGGTTGTCGGGCTGTTAAAAATGTTTTAAAATTAGAAATAAATAGGTAATGAGTTTTGTTTTTTTCGGGAAAAGCAATACTTTTAATTGGCACATTTATATATTATCTGTGGATGTCTTATCTTTATTCAATTGTTTAAGTACAAAAATGACATACAGTATATGACCTTTTAAGGTAACAAAGTTACCATTTAACCCAGTAGAGAAGGGAGGGGATGCGTGCCCCCCGTCCTATTGTTTAACCCGAACTAACATTACCATTTCCTAGTGACGCTCTCCAATGTAACACTACTGTCTGTGAGGCCCTTGACGAGGTAGAAGACTATTCAGAAATTGATTGCAGATAGTAAGATAGAATTGGCCATCTGACAGCAGCCGCAGCACAAGTACACCGTGACGGTGAAAATTACTTCAGTCATTTCGAAGCGGCAATCAGTTTTTTCAGGTTTGGAATTGACAACAATACTGAGGGTAGTATCAATAGAGATGAAAACTCAAGTGCTCAAAGATGACAAGGCAGGTCCAGGTCTGAGTGACACCAGGGTTTAATCAGGGCTTACAGCCACAAGGAGAAGTTCATTGTATAAGGAACTTCTATCTAATACAAAGGTTCTGCTAACTTGTATAGAGTCCCAACACAATGAGAAAGGCAATCAATGATATGTCCAGAATGTTACCATACCAGAAATGTACCATGTCCATAGTCGTAAGATGCTGACACCTTTGTGGCTGGTGACTGCATGACTGACAGTACAGCTCTGAATCAGAACAGAAGGACATTGAGCCATTGAGTTTAGGCTCAATGGTCTTTAGACATAACTTGATAAAGTTCTCTAATTTCTCATCCCTACAATTCCCCCCTTTTCACCAGATCAGCTAACCTGACCTCAAATTAAAAAATTAGGTAACTTGTGAATACCAAATACTAAATTCACTGTTCTACTACTACTATTGGCATCTCCTTTCGACAGCTGTCACACAGGAGCAGTTTACAACTTAACACAGGATTATATATTTGTTCAATAATACAGAATACTGATGTCACTCTTAACGAGTCAATCAACTAATCACATGTCAATCACAATAAGTTACAGATCCCGTTGGTCACTTCAACCTCTACCGCAGTCATCCTTCAATGATGGCCAGTAACTTTAACTATTTACCTGGACACTATTGGTTTTAGGTGCCCAACAGTGTTGCTGTAACCAATTCCTTTGGGCTAGGTTAGAATAAAGGTCCAGAAAACATATTATAATGTGTAAACAGGGTACAGATTCCAGTTGCTTGGGGAAAATCTGTGAATAAGTTTGTGTTTCTGCCTAAAACACCCATTTCTGCAGCTTCTCAATGGTAACCCAAACAGAATCTGTACACTCTTTTACATACGGCAGTTTATAAATAACATATTTTGAGTATTTCTTTTCAGTTTTCATTATTCATTGAGCTTCTCTCAAATGTTCGGAAATGGCTTTAATTAAATCTGCTCTCTTTAACAGAACAAAACCATTGGAGCGCTGAACTCATTAAAGATGCATTGTTTTGACGTTTTAGGGTGCAGTCAGTGTTGGCACATAATTAAGAAGATAAACAGGAGGAAAATGGGCATGGATTAGATTAGCACTGAACTGCTACAGTAATATAAACAGTTTCATAATTGTTGTAACCAGAACAACCATTAGAATGTAACATTTTACAATTAGTTGTTCGGTTCAAATCTCATTTATTTGACTGGCTTCACGATTGTAGTTTTTCCTCTTCAATCGTCAGTCATACTGGATAAGCAAAATTTTATGTCCTCTTTTACAGCTAGTTGAAATACTGAATGGCATTTAACCCATTTATTTATTCATAGGTCCTTATGCAGACTTAACAGTTCATTTCATGCATGCTGCTGGCTAAACCATGACCCAGCAAGCATCTTTTCCAATATATACAAGTCATTTGGTTCTATCCCCCACATACAACAGTTCACAGCCACAGTCTTCAGTCCTGAAAGCCCCGTGTTTGGCCAATGCATATTTACAAGTTTATCCAAAAATCGTTAAGACTTTATACAGTTTCATTACAAGACCTCACTGGCTAATGATAACACTGAGCTCACTGGTGTAAACCACTGCACCATACCCTATTATCTAAAAGCCATCTATAGGTTTATCCTACAGCTATAAAGCCATCTTAGGACCTTTTTTCATATCTAGCATCACCAATCTCCACCGTTGAACCTGAAGAGCAACACCATGACTGAGGCTCAGCTGAGATGACATTTTCAAAATGGCACCCTTAAATGCACAAAATAAATAAAAAGAATCTTGAATTACTTTTATTGCAAATTAACATTAAATAAGTATTGTAAAATGTGTAAATGGCACGTGAAAATCTCATTTCCAATAATTACAATTCAGCCACAAACTCTTAAGTAAAAGTCTTGAAATTCTATTATTGCAGAAAATTATGTATATTCCAGTGATGTCTTCAAGCCTTACCAGCCTGAGGCTCAGTTAATAAAGGATAGCCCTTTACGGGTACAACCAGGCATGTGCACAGACAAACCCCAACTGATGCTCGAGCATCTGCCCGTTCCCCTGTCGGATACTAAGTACCCTCCTGATGAATCCGTTTTTTTTATTAGCATTTGAGCATCTGTCCCTTTAGGAGTCTCTGCACGTGCCTGGGTACAACACAGACAACACAATAACAACAAGTTCACACAAACAATCAAGCTCATTAATTATAATCAAGAGTCTCATCTCAACAGCCCTGAGCATGTAATGGTAAGCAACACTTAAAGTTACTTAGAAGTGATATAATAATAATGATGTAGAGGGTGATTGAATAAAAATTAAAATGTACAAATATGACCAAATGGCAGCACTCTATTTTCCTCAGTTTATACAGCTTATGTGTCATTCTCAATAACAGAAAATAGTATAACTTGAAGTATCCATTGTCTCAAGCATCACTGATCTTAATCCAGGAAACAAGTTACATACTCATTAGTGAGCTAAAAAGAGCACGCAGGGCTGTAAGTACTGCTTCAGAAGACAGGTGGTACTAGGAATATTAATTACATAAATCAACTACTGGAAGCTCACCACTAAGACCCCCTGTTGTCCAAACCAGTTATTATGGATGGCCCTGGGATTATGGTCCAACTGCTCCAAATAGTTTTCCCTTAAACATCACACTGGAAGATGTAAGGGATCCATGCAGTTTTCAAGTGAGGATTTTGTCCTCTACAACTTTGCCTTGGCAGCATTACACTCTACGACCCCCGTTGCTAGCATCTGGTCTATCTCTGCTCGTCTAAAGCCATACTCCTCTAGGACCAGACGTGTGTGTTCCCCGATGATGGGGTCGTTGGCCAGACAGGGTTCTGCAGGGGTGCGAGAGAGGATTGGGGCTGGACGAGGGCTTTCTTCCCCTTGGAGGTCTTTGATGAAGGAACGTCTTTGCTGGTTGTGGGGGTGGGAGCTCACCTGGTCGAAAGACAACACAGGTGTAACACAGGCGTCCGTTCCCTCAAAAACATTTAACCATTCTGCCTGGGTTTTAGATGCAAAACGCTCTGTGAAGATCCGTCTGAGCTCTGGCCAATCACTGAAGTTCATCTGAGGAGGTAAATCTTCAGCATCCAATCCCAAGCCTAGAGAGAACAAAAATAAATAAATGAATAAATCATTTAATTTATTGATTTAATCCACAAGGAGAAACGTGTAGCAACGGCAAAATGACAGCAAATAATACAAATAAATAAAAAAAAATATAATTAAATAAATAAAATAATAAAGTGGCTGAATTAAAGTGAGTAAGCTTAGAGGTTCTATAGAAAAATGAAGGAAAACAAAAGTGTGCGTATACTACCAACCCTTCAGTAGCTGTTTGTAGAACTGTGGTTCTATGGCTCCCACGGCAACGTACTTCCCATCAGAGGTCTGGTAGGTGTCATAGAAGGGAGCCCCACTGTCTAACATGTTCTCTCCTCTACAACGGTCCCACATACCAATACTACGAGACTTCCATATGAATGAACCCACATATGCTGCTCCTTCCACCTAAAGAGAGAAAACAAGACAGAAAGAGAAAGTAAGGTGAGGTGTTGGTCTACATGAAAAAAAAAAACACGACACATTGCAAACTGTTTTAGTAAAAAAAAATGAAAGATTTTTGATGGTTGTGATCTGGTTGTGCCCGAGTATGAGGGGGGCCTTGTTTTGTTCATTGTACCAACTATGGTGGTTTTGTTGGCAAAAGATTGTTGGCCAGGGCTAAAGAGGAAAGGCTCCACCAGGCAGATGACGACATTGTTGGATACCTGTTGAGCAGCAGGTCTACTGTCATCCTTTCCGAGATAAGGATATGCATGTACTTTGTCTCAACATCAGCAGCTACCCAAAACTTTATTCCATATTTATCTGGTTTATTAGCCAGCCCGGTGTTGCCCGGGTTAAATAGGCACAAAGCAATAGGTCAAGGTCAAGGTCAAGGTAAACTTTATTATCCCGTATAGGGAAATTCAGGTGGTCCAAGGTGCGGTTACAGACAACATAGAAACACAGAACATCAGACACAACATCAGAACACTAAATACGGTCATCAGTGCATAAAAGATGTTCATACAAGGCTACTTATCCATCTGTCTATTTATCTTTGTCTACATGTAAAATGAGTTAATGTAAAAGGATGGCAATCCTGTATGGATGATCATTTTCTCATCCTTAAGAAAACGAAAGTGATAATGGCGGCAGTATTTAACATGCATAGATCGTAATTTTATGGGGGCGGAGCCTGGGTTTTGACCTGCCCATGACCTTCCCCGGATCATAACACAGCGCCATGCAAATTTTCAGCCCAATCTGACCTGGGGAGTGGGCGTGTATTAAACACACACACACACACACACAACTTCAACTTTATTATATGGATGTACTGTGTAAAGCGACACCGTGCTTTGGTAGGGAACAGCTGTTCATCCACTGATATGTTCTCACCAGGCTTGTAACAGGCAATGCTGTTCTCTACAAATTTGTCAAA
>OMKK01045522.1:0-10088 GCA_900302305.1 Polymixia japonica
CTTACCTTCCCATGACAGGGCATTTTTATTTGTGTGTGTGTGTGCTTGTGGGTAGGGGGTTGGAAGGTGACGATTTGTGCTCCCCTGTGCGTGCTTCTCTATCACTTTGTGTGTCACTGTGTTGTTTTTCTTGTGTCACTGAAGACTCGCTATAATCCCCAGAATAACGTTTTCTTTCAAAGTAGCATGACAAGCCCGAGGATCTATCTGTGTAGCTGGGAACACTCACACACAGTAATTGCGTAACCATAGAGACACACAAGCACATACAGTACACACACACATACACACACACACACTTTGGTGAGACTTTGGTGGTTTAGTGTAAGCAGGGCAAGACATTATTGTTGTGCTCACTTGTGGCTGTGACAAAAATGACTGCTGAGATGTTATTCAGCCCAACCTCCTGCATGTGTGTAAATTTAGATTTTCATTCATCCCACCAATCCCTGAACAATATTATTTAGGGGCGTGACACAATTTGGACCTAATGTCAAATATGGCAAACAGTGTAATGATACATGACTAACAGTGTTTAGCACGCTTTGTGACTAATTCCCGTGCTGCGCTCTGAAGTAGATTCCTATAGTGCTTTTTGAGATCCGAGGCAGTGTTTGGGAGTCCTGGTGGAAACTCATAAAGTTGCGTTGAGTACAGTTCAACAAAACAGAAACAGTGAAAGTAATCTTTTTGTTTTTAAAAGAACTGTTTATTCATCATAGAAGTTCTTTGGCTCCATCAGAACACTGTCTGATAGCTGACCGTAGGCCTGACCTCTTCTTTTTACTCTTCATTGTACTCTTTTTACTCGTCATCTCTTATGTTTCTCTGTTCTCATTATGTTCTCTGTTCTTTATTATTCTACGATACAATCTATCATTTGTTCTTATTCATATTATAACCTATTGTTAATTTTATCTGTCAAGCCCCTCTTCTGTCCCTACGTCTGTTCTGTCCGACTCATTTCTCTCTTTTTTTTTTCTGTTTCAAACTGTCATCGGTTATATTCCCTTGCTTTTTTCCTTATGTTATCCTCTTTCTGACTGTATGCTATTCGGTTCCCTCATATTCTGCCTCTTATTGTCCAGCTCCTTTTGTCCTGTTATATGCAGCAACAGACCAGCTTTGTGACACAGACCAAAAGGGGTTAGCTGGACATTGATTGTTCTGGTGCTGAGTGCAAAATACTATGGATTTCCGCTTGTGTTCATAGATGTGATTACAGTAGCGTGTCCGTGTTTTCATTAGGAGAGGACAGGAGGTCATCCATCAAAGTACAACCTGGGAACAGTTAACATTAGCTAGAGATGCACTCATGTTTAGTGTTGTCTAGCATTAGCACCTAGCAGCGTTCATTGACCACATTGTCAGGAATTACCTTTTTATATACTGCAAGACACAAATTGAAAATTGGAGGAGAGGAGAGGAAGGTCATGAACCATTTTCAACCCACAACGTCGCTGCGTATTTACTTCATACTTAATAGGGATTACAGCAGTATGAACAGGCTTTCATTAAGGAGAGACAGTGAGTCATCCATCACACTGGAACATACCTGCATTAACACACAACGTTTTGGATTTAACTTTGTAAAATCAAGCACCCATTATTAACCTTGCAAGACCCAGCCAGCATTAACATTTATTTACATAAAAAAGTTATACCAAAATGTATCAGCTGGCATGGACGCCCAGCATTCAGTATTAAAGGTATACTGACACAGTAAGGGAAACGTCAAAACAATGCAAAAGAAAGACATGTATTTAGAATATGGAATGAAATATCAAAAGTGTTCACATTAACTGTAATATTCAAACTGTTTACACCGTTGTCTGGGAGATGTTCCTATGGTGTCAAGACAGGTCCCAGACAGCACAGCGCTGACGTAGATGTGCCGCATGGGGAAAAGGAGGTGCTACGTAGCATAGCGATCGTTTGCTCATTGGCAAGATGTCGCGGAGACGTCGCTTACCGCTGCTTTGCTGCCGTTCTGCCGCTCTCTGTGCGATCTTCATCGGTACCATTCAGTACCACTGATATTTAGGAAACCGCTTGAGGTTAACTACTGTAATTGATACCACTTACTCTTATTATTGTCACCATCCTCCTCATCCTCCCACCAAAATGGCCTTTTTCTTTATCAACAGTGCCAGTACAGAGCAAAATTGCCCCCAAACATTATGAAATCCATTTGAATTATATAGCAAATACCCAAATTACACTGCTGTTACATGCTATTATATGCAATTTCATGTTGTAATTCAATGACAGTACATTTCTAGTACGCATACAATTTACGTATGTATGCAATTTTACTAAGTAGATGAAATAAATCTGAAGTAACGGCACTACTTACCTGTTTGGTTGGACAATTGACTGTTAACGGTTATACATCCCTGTGTCTGTGTTTGTATGCGTGCCATCTGTTCATTGGTGGTTCAATAGGAACATATTCAGATATGTGGACATTTTTGAAATACTAAGTCACACATCTAGGAAACGTATTACTGTCAAATGGAACTTTCTCTGCTGGGGACTGTGACCCTGCATCCACACTGTGAGGTCTGTGACCCTGCATCCACCCTGTGAGGTCAACAACACTTTGAAAAGTAAAATTCTCAACATACCTCGTCTTCTCTCCCTCCACATCTGAATTTAAATCTAATGTCTCACATAAATCTCTCCCTTTTTTGATAACCTTGTCCATTATGTCTGTGGGGTAAACTAAGACAAACGCCTTCTGTGCATTCTTAAGTTTTATCTGCTATGTGACTACCTTAGATGTTGATTAATTCGTTTTGTATGGTAATTTGTAGAGCAGAGTGACAGTTCTGGAGAACGAAGTTGAGCATGATGTTGCATTTAATTTGAATAAGTTATGCTTATATTGATTTTGATTTTAATGTATTTCACTAAATATCCTACAAACTGTATATTTTGCTTTTCAGATTACCTGATTCATATAGGACCCAAACCTGATGTGTCCATCCTCTCTCTGGCTGTGGGGCCTCCCTGGCCTTAAGGCTCCAGAGGAGCGCTGTCTGGTCCTCATATGGGGGCCACCATTCCAGGCAACCATCCACCCACTCCTTGGCCACCGGACTGGTGGATTTTTCTTTTGCAAACTCAACCAAGGCATACATGGTTGACCTGATGGACACCGTGTTAAAACCCATGCAACCTATTAATGCCACACACAAACGCCACAATGCACCCACCCAACCAGAAAAAAAAAAGTACATTTTTTCAATGTAATAGGGGAATTGAAACAGATTTTCCCTCAAAGGGCGCCAGGAACACTTTCTCATCTATGCATTAAATCGTGCACATCTCTACAACTGTAATGCCGAATGTTTCTGATGGCAGTGGATAGTCAAAAAATGACCCTTGGTTGACTAATTTGCTTAACACAATGCATGCTTCACCTCTGTAGGAAATAATGGTGTTAACCTTCACAACCCCCACTGAACATAAATCTATTTGTTGCTGTTTATTTTGAGGCGGTTGGTTTTGACCTCACTAAACTGGGCTATCTCTAAACCTCCAAATGATTCAGGTACCGGACCAGAGAGGTGTTGTTTTTTCGGCCTCAGAGGGGTGTCTAATAATCGCCTCACAATTTTGCTTAGTGGAGACTGTGGTTTTCTCACAAGCTTTGTGAGGTTGTGCAGAAAACTTTCATTGAAACATATTTGAAACGCCCCATGGTTTCTAACATCTTCTGCCAGGTGTATTACATTATGTGCATTGTAAGAAATGTACTTTTTCCCATGCAGTTCCCCAAAATGCTGGACAAATGAAACCAGAAGTGTTTTCCATGTACCATTTTAGTATTCCATGTACTCTTCTGTGAGTCTTGGGTTTGAAAGAATGAGGATCCCCACAAAAAGCAGAAAGGAGTTACAATAAATTGTAGTGTTTACAGTGCCCTTCAAAATAATAGGTCCAGTGTATAACAGAAACTGTCTGAATTCTGTAGCCTTCCAGCGGTCCAGTTCTCTTAGTGCCTCGGGTCTCAAGAGGGAAAACTCAAGAGGGACCCAGCTTGTCACATCCATGAGTCTTTGGGAAAGCCTGGCGACATTAAGAGAAGGCAGTCTGCAGGTGAGAAGACCCTTCAGCCGCAACATTAACAGTCTCGGCATTACCCCAAGAAAGATGAATCTTGACACCATTCCCAGGGATGTCCTTTGGAGGGAAGAAGGGCCAAAATGGTGCTCTTCATTAGTCATCTGATGGAAGTCCTCATCAGTCCTCAGAGGGGCACTGGTATCAGGATAAGAAACCCTATGATCAGTGTAAGTCCCCTCCTGTGTGCACTTTCCACAGCTGAAATAGCCAGTGTGTCATTCAATGTTTTTCACAAATACACCACTGGTGTATTTTTCACAAATACAAATAAGCGGGTGCATCACACACCATTGAAGACAACTTCAGTGTTCGTGTCAGGCCTTTGAACTCAAAACCACTCTCTAACACTTTCACTGACAAAGTCCTCCACAAAATCACTGATGGAGTTTGGCTTTTTTTGTACCACAGAACAGCCCTAGAACAACGGGAACACGTTCACGTTGAACAAGTTTTGTACGTGTCCAGGAATGGGCCATAATTGGGTGGTTGAACTCCTAAAAAGTGGTAATCCATCAATATTTGCCTGCAAATTGCTACATATTTTGTTCCAGTTGGGCTTTGTTTGCATTAAGTATTCCTGTAATGGCATTTAGCACTCCAAAGTACTGTCCACCAGCTTTCTCTAGTACATCCACAGACCGCACAGTACCCAGCAATGTCCTGGAATCTCTCGGTAGAAAGCTGTGATGTGCCGAGAGCAATTTCAGCAGATCATTTAAAACTGCATCGGAAATTCTGTGCTCTCCTGCTCAGTTTGCCAAACTGCTTTGCAGCTGGTCACAGTCTTCGCCATTTCAGAATGATCATCTGAGGCAAATGACTCATGGGTATCGATATCACTGCTCAGATTGAAGTCTCAGCTCTTTAACTTCAGGTTTGGCATTCCATGTATCTGTCCTCACTGTCAACTGTCAACAATTCTTGAACAAGAGACTGCCTCAGCCAATGAATGATACATTTTGAGCGTGAGCAATTGAGTCATGACGAACAAGATGTGGCCAGATGGTGTGAATTTATGAAGTTAAATCTAGCTAATGTTAGCTATGTTAAGCTAATTGAGAATACCAGTACTATGATACATGTAAGCTAATATTGGATAATTTGTTTTAATGGTATTATGAATGATCTTTTATCACATTTTCAGAGCTTAAAGAGCTTGCTCTGTTAACTGTTAACCAAAGGCAAACATTAACGTTATTGACACTTGGTCTAAGGTTAACCTACTTACCGGATGGCTTAACTGGCAAACAAAGGTACAATCAAACAAACTGATTATATACGTACTTAATGACCTTGACAGATGAGTTATTAATGATTAATGATTGAGCAGACAGGTAATCTGTGGGTAGAGGAGATTTTGGTTGCCTAGGTAAAGTTAGTAGAAATAGCCACAACACATTGGATTTAGCACGAGCAGTATTCTACATGGTAGCTAACTAAAGGCCCAAACGCACTGAAAGCGATAATTGATGCGCCTCATTTAATGCTCCTATGGCGCACTGCAGGCATCAGATTTGAAATGCCAACACCAGAGAACCAGCAGTATTTTGGGAAAAGGTCACTATTTATATGTAGACAGGCACATATATGCTCTACAGACACCCCCCATTCATTTTCTATACATTTCTATTTGAGTAGCCGATAATGTTACACAAGGCAGGAGGACAACTGTTGGGTGCATGCTAGTATTTTTATTATTAACAATTCATTTCTTTAATAAAATTGTCCTCAGGGGAAAAAATCCTTAGCTTTTTATTCCTTTTAGCCCTTTCCAAACAGGCACTGCAGCTGCAGAAAAAGCAGCTTTGGTCGCTGGGTCCTCATTGACGCTCCCAAAATTGAAGCAAGGTCAGAGTAGGGGCGTCAAGGCAGTTCGACATGCCCTATAGCGCTTCTGGTGCACGTTGGCCATTTCAAACAATAGATGTACTTCAAAACACGTGCATCAGACGCTTTCAGTGCGTTTGGGCCTTCGGTCCAAGTATATGGTTTATCAGACTAAATACTGCTATATAGAAGATTTTAGGCATCAGTAGTTGTATGTAAAAGCTGAAAGAGCATGTGCATTTTACATTTCATGAATGTCAAATGAACAAAAAAATCAAATTAAAGTCTTGATGAAGGAAAGATAATAGGAGCTCAGATGATGTAAACTAGCACTGACAATTCTGAAAATATGTGGCGTCGAAATGTCACGATTGTTTATTTTGGTTGTTATAATAGTGGCAGGAAGGAGATTTATACTAAAACAAAACAGGCCGACAGGCTTGGCTATTTTCAAAGCTCAAAATCTCAGCAGCCGTGACGGTAACAGTGGATCGACTGGTATTGATCAAACACTCATGAACTCCCGGCGCTGTGTTACAGCCATTTGCACATTTAAACGTGCAAATATAGAATCACTTTTATCACCAAATGTACAATGTAATCAGGGATTTGAATTGCCAGGTTCAGCGCAAGAATGACACATATGCAAGGCTGCAATAAGTTACTTAATAGAATAAAGTAAGGAAAGTAAAGTGCGCTAACGACTCAAAGTAGTGATTTCTCAGCCAGCGACCTGGACTCACTTAAAGATACTCCCACCAGGCCTCTGGTGCCCTTCAATCAAGCTGTAAGAAGCATTTCTTGCAGAAGAAGTGAGAAAGTAAGCCAACAATCTTTAAAAAGGGGCTCACCTTTTCACGTCACGAGGACCTTCTCGTGGGCGAGGTGGTATTTTCCGTTAAATGCGCTGGGTGCAGACGGCGGCGGGGAGTTAAGTGTGTCTCTGTTTCTTTCGGACTGCGGATCGATGCAACAAATTTAGACTATAGATCAGGCTTCTTTGTCTACTATACCAACGGCCGTTCCCTCTGTGTCTCCTGCGTTGGAGCTTTCTCACTCCATCTCTTTCTGTCTCTCTCCATCTACGTCTGTTCCTCTCTCGTTTTCCTGTGTGTGTGTGTGTGTGTTTGTGTGTGCTTGTGTTTGTGTGTGTGTTTGTACGAGCAGCCACTGTGTGTGTGTGTGTGTGTGTGCATCAGTGTGAAATGAATGCAGTCGGTGCTGAATGAAACCATAGTGATTCTGATCAATATGACAGACAGACAGACAGAAAGACAGACAGGCAGACAGAGAAACTGTCAGCCATGATTTCAACGGTTGGGGTGTAAATAAATGGAGAAGATGCCAGCCTATATTCAGATGGAATACCTGCTTTCAGCTTCTCCTTCAACTCTCCTCGGTTTCTCTTCTCCTTTCAGGCATTCAGTAGTCCTTTTCAACCTAGGATCATTCTCTCTCTCTCTCTCTCTCTCTCTCTTTCTCTCTCTCAGCTGAGGACATACAGTATACTTCAGCCAATGATAGTGTGTGTGTGTGTGTGTCAGTATGTGTAAGGTTTTGTGTCTGTGTGTCTCAAGTTTGGGCATGTAGGTGCTTGGATATGTGTCCCTATGTGTGTGTGTGTGTGTGTGTGTGTGTGTATTTTTAGCATTCTACTCATCTCAGAGGACAGCAACTGTCTACTGACCTTCCCCCAGGCCATCCAGTGTCCTTACACTCAACCACACAGGCAAAAAGGCACACACACACACAGATACAAGCAAACACAACACATGCATACTGCTACACAAACGTTTACATATACCCACACATGCATGCATACAGCCTGCACAAGCACATCTAATCCCCAGCCACATACAAGAACTAACAGGCACACAGACAAACGCTGGCATACACATTCACACAGCTAGAGCAGGATAGGAGGCTTGCAAGTATATCATTTAAAAACAACAGCACATTACTGCACTGGAATGATCCATCCATCCATGTTAAACTTGTCCTGTTTAGGGTGGCGGGGGGTGCTGGAGCCTATCCCAGCTATCATCGGGCGGAAGGCGGGGGAACACCCTGGACAGGTCGCCCGTCCATCGCAGGGCACTGGAATGATTATTACTATTATTACTAATTACTATTATTTTGTGTGTGTGTGATTGTGTTTTTGTCCTTCCTAACACTGTGCATTAAGACACATCTCATTAATTTAGTTATTTACATCCTGGTATAGTACAGCTACTCATGTGGAATCAGATTACTTCACCCTTCGCAGAATGTAAATATGCATTATCAGGCTGATAACAACCCTTTGCAGTAAATAAATAATTAATCTCATTAATTGGAATTCCACGTGCAACAGTGGTCCATCTGTGTTCCAGTGTTTCTAACTTTGGGAAGTCCAAGGCATCAATAGACAGCTCTTTTATATTTTTGAAATAGCTCAGCTGTCAAAAAATGTGTAATGGTGCCCTGCCAGGACTTTTCCTAGAACCAATTTCTGTACTGTACAAATTTAGAAATGACACAAGGAAATATTAGTTATCACTATATTTACCACTTTCTCTCAAACAGCTTTGACAGGTCAGTTGCCACAGACAACAGTAAGGACTGTGTGTTTAATTCTCATGGCAAGACCAAACCTTTCTGGGCTTTTGTTGCAGGCAATAAACTTATCTTTTACTTTATTCCAACTAAAATTTAAAAAGCTGTTTGAAATGTTTTGCTCATCAAATGTGTTATTTCTCTTTCAGAACACCATCTTTGATTGAACAGGCTTAAACTGAAATTGTTGAAACAATTTTAAATCTTTCCGAGGACAAAAGCCTATTTTATTTTCATTGATGTTCCTTTTTGTAGCTGGATGAATTGCATGGTAGAGACTTGAAATAAATGAAATGAAATGCCTTTCTTCTGAGCACTATTTGAAGGACACTTAAGCAACTATGGTATTTTAGTTGTTTTGTTTTTATAACATTGTCGAAATTAGTAGGCTTTTTAGTTTGTTTTTGCTGGGTATGATTACCAAATAAAAGTGAAAAAACCTTCACAATTCAATTGAGTTTTATTTCAGACCTCAAGGCAATAAAATAACTTAAATTTGTGTGATGTCTGTTTGTCTTCATGCCTGACAGTTTGAGTGGGTGCCTGCATATGTATATATAAACAAGCAGGTTAACTAAAAACTAGGGTGAGAGATAAAATTTACATTTAATATCACATGAAGCAAAGACATGATTCTAGAATTCTTGCAGATTGTATTATCAGAGTTTGCAGTATGACAGACACAAAAACACAGACCATCAAAAGACGACATGGCAAACGTAATTACATGCTGTGTCTGCCGCCATTGCAAATAAGAGGCCTTTCAACATCAACACGGAGCAGCTTGTCAGCGAGAGGAGAGAAAACATATTCTTCTTCTCTTACAAACCAGCAAACATCGGGTCACAAATTTGCTTCTTTTGCCATGCATGTGTGTGTATGCATGTATGTGTGTCTATGGGTGTGTAATTGAAAGATTTCAAACATCGCTGTGTGATAAACATCTTAATCCTGTATAATTATATGGGACCACACATTCACATGCAAGAACACACATAAACCCACTCACTCACTAACTCAGTCATTAACTCACAACTCATTAACTCACTCACTCATTGACTCACTCACTAACTAACTAACTCATTAACTCTCACTCATTAACTCACTCATGCATTAACTCTCACTCATTAACTCACTTACTCATTAACTCATTAACTCACTCACAAACAAAAAACACAAACAATGCACAGTAAAACTGACATAAATACGCACACACAAAAGTCACTCATTGACTCACTCACTCATTAACTCCTTAACTCACTCACAAACTCGTTAACTCACTCATTGACTCACTCACTCATTAACTCATTAACTCACTCACAAACAAACAAAAAACACAAACAATGCACAGAGTAAAACTGACATAAATACGCACACACAAGCCTTCCAGACGGGGATCCTTATAGACATCCTGGTAATTACCTCGTCTATCAAACAAATGAGCTAAGAGAGTAGGAGATAGAACAGATAAGGAGAAAGGTAGGGATGGAGAGAGACAGAAAGAGAGCATAAGAGAGATAGGGAGAGGAGGGGTG
>OMKK01045526.1:0-11705 GCA_900302305.1 Polymixia japonica
GGGCACAAGCCAGAGATGGAAATTAGCACTAGCCACCAGCCAAATGCTGTTGAAATATATTAATGGCTGGTAGATTCCAAACACACAATAAAAATGTACCGTTGGTTTACTATTGTGTGGTTGTATTTTACCAAGTGGCTGGTTAATGTATATATTTTTGAAAAGTTTGAAAAGTTTTGGAAGTTAATTCCAACTGTGACGGGCGGTGCTGTTAGCCAATCAGAGGCAAGTCATTTATATATTCATGAGTAAGGGCCAAAAACAAGTCGTTTCGCTCCGCCCACATTATTCCTCAACTAAAATAGCCAGAAACAGGCGCACGGGAGCATTTCTTTCACCAAAACCGGCTCAGAGGGCATTCATTAATACTAATGAGCACCGCAAAATTAATGAAAAAACGATGCAATGAGACCTTTAATAATTGTTTGTTTCAGGGGAGTAAAATGGGAGAATTTGGAGATGTTAAGGGCTGCAGCCTTTCAGGCAGCTATCTTGGAGAGAGCTGCAGCAGTCCAGACGTGAGATGAGGAAGGCTTGATGAGGGAGCCAGACAGACTCCCTGGCAAAGAAGGGTCTGATTCAACAGACGTTGTGTGCAGAGCGCAAACCTACAGGACCAGATTGTGACTGTAATGTAATGTGCGTCTTGCATGACATTTGGTTCTGAGCAGGAGTCACTGCGGTCTTGTGATGGAGAGATCTTGTCGAGAGCAGGATTTTCATGGCAAAAAGAGCAGCTCAGTCATTTTTCAGTTGACATGGCAACGTGTTCTAGTGTAGAGGGAGAGGAGGGGGCCCAGGAATGAGCTCTGTGGCACCCCAGTGGAGACTGCACAATAAATAATAATAATAATAATAATAATAAGGTTTGATTGTATAGCACCATTCAAAAGAAACAACAAAGTGCTTCACAGAAACAGGGTAAAATCAACATCAGAACTAAAACAGTGAGACAATGCCTGCAGTCTGCAGTGTGTATAGTCTGACAGGTAATAGGCAAACACAAACAATGAGAGTTAAAGAACAGTTCGAAGCACAAAGAATAAATTGAAAAGCAATTATTCACAGATTTGTGAATTTAAATTTTATCCTATGACCTAGTCCAATAAACACGTACATATTTTCATGTGAGGGTCAACAAGATATGGGCCTGCAACGCATCTCTGGTCCCAACACACATACACAAATACACACACACACACACACACACTCACACTCGTGCATAAAACATAAAACAGACACACACCTCTACTACTAAGTGGCACATATTCTACTACACACGCAAACACACACAGATCCTTATCTAAACAATCCCACGATGGTTTCAATAAGATGTGCTGATAGATGGTCTATGTTGAGACTCTACTGGTCAAGGAGGATTTACTGAGAATGTTCCAGAGACTATTTCAAAGAGCAAAGAGAGCCATATACAGTATGTCCTCTTCTGAAAGGGTCAAGACCTGTCAAAAGGCTGAACCTACATTCCAGATAGAGCCCCACTATCCACAGGGTAAACATATCCTCCTGTATGTGTGTGTGTGTGTGTGTGTGTGTGCACTACTGTCTATACGTGACAAGTTAATCCTCTCTTGGCTTTCATGTGACATTCGCTGCGTTGACTGCAATGACTACCTTTCGGAGAAATTAAAGTCATGTATACCAGGTATCAGAGAGAAAATGGTTCTAGGCAGTTCAGGTTCAAGGAGCAAGATGTGAGTGCTTTAGAGAGGAAATATAGCAGCTCGTCATTATCTGTTGACTAATATTAATATACCATCTATTCTATGGCACTATCCAGGAAATTCACCACCATCAACAATGTACAGGAAAAATAGAGTTATTAGGGCCAATCAACATTTTTTATACATTTACTGTATAATCATCTTTTTAACCTTTGTGATTAATGCCTTTTTCTTGTAAAACATGAAAGTATTTCCAAGCCTCAGGACTTTTTCCAATAAGAAAAAACGCCTGAAAAGGCAAAATAAAAATCAACATTGAGTGTCAAAGTTCACTATTCTGAGCATTTACACCTGCCACACGAGGGGTACAAATAAGCATCACTTTTGTGGGGTTGCGATCTGAAAAGGTTGCAAAACCACTGAACAGTACCTGCTGGACTGGTAATGTTGTATTTGATGTTATCACAGTGTTACAGTGTCACAGTGTCGCAGTGTTGTACCTGCAGCTCCTGTCCGACCGCTGGAGCTGGCTGCTATGGTGTTGTTCTCGTACTGCTCCAGTGGTATCGGGTCCAGACTGGACTCTGGGTCCTCCAGGTAGGCCTTTCCTCCCCCGCCAGCTGCAATCAGCAGCGGAACCAGCTCCCCACCGTCCATCTGACGAGACAGCATGCTCAGCTGTTCATTTCAACATTCCCACTTCAACCTTTCAATGCAAATGTACTCAAACGAATGCAGATTCATTGATC
The DNA here is from genome assembly GCA_900302305.1 of Polymixia japonica. Lineage (NCBI taxonomy): Eukaryota > Metazoa > Chordata > Actinopteri > Polymixiiformes > Polymixiidae > Polymixia > Polymixia japonica. The sequence goes on from OMKK01045526.1 coordinate 2,432, forward strand.
CAGGAAATGGCTGTTTTGTTACAGAAGGAAACATCATAATGCAAAAGGCAGCTGTAGGGAGAAGTCTTTTCATGCTTATTATGTGATGTGTGTGTTTTCTGTCTATATTCATACCTCATTCACCCATTCATAACTCATACATCCATTCATACCTCATTCACCCATTCATACCCCATTCACCCATTCATAACTCATTCACCCATTCATAACTGATACATCCATTCGTACCTCATTCACCCATTCATACCTCATTCACTCATTCATACCACTCCCCCCGCTCACAAGTGAGAGAACACCCGTTCCACGTTTGCTCCAAAGCAAAATTTGTGCTCAATTTCCATTGTAAACATGTCTTTTTAGATTCCACAACGAATCCCTGGTCGTGGTAATCATCTCCCCACACTCGCATTCACCCTCTCCGTCATTTATTTTACCGAACCTTTGTATTTTTGATCGTTGTCATTGTCTTTCCGATACTATTTGGCAAACATCAACATTAACGGGGTGTTTCACAATGTGGTGAACGCTGACATGCAATTGCATTATGGGTAGTTAGCATGTGTTATGCTAGTGGAATGGAGTGGTATCGGAGTGATCTTGGAATGAGAGAAAACACAGACGCTCCAAGAGGCTCTAAAAAGACGTTCCGCACTCCAGGCAAAACTCCACTCCTTGCTCCTCTTCCACTCCTCACCACTCACATACCCTGATTTATACCCATGGATTAGATGCTCAGACTGTGGTGAATCGTTTCAGAATGCCTTTAGACATTTTGTGATGATAATCATCATGTACACATAATCTGCTCAAGCCATGGCTCCCACTGCTCTGTCTCACACAGACCCTCAGCACGCACAACATTTTCTGAGCTGGCTTTACGCTGGAGGTGTAAATACAGCTTTTTTTTTTGTGATGATTTTTTTTTTGTTATTTTAGATTTCACCTTAAAGATGTAGGTGGCTCCCCCACCTCCGCCTCCTCCCCCGGCCCATTCTGCAGAACCCTCTTCTCTGAGGTCGTCTTCGATCACTGATGATTCCCCCAGGCAGATCTTCTGGGTGAGTGGGTTTCTCTATACTCCAGAGAAAGAGAGATCAAAGCAGGAGAGAGAGAGAGAGAGAGCGAAAGAGAAAGAGAGAGAGAGTGAGTGAAGAAAGTCCCTTTCCCTTTCTCTGCTCTCAATCTTCCTCCCTACTTCCTTCTAGTCTGCTCACCCCTGGGCACGCGTCCTCTCCCTGATGTCCCACCAGGATGTAAAGGATATCTCCTTTCTCCAGAGGAAAGATGGCCGATATGAAGACCCCGTGGGAGCGCTTGTTGTGGTTTTTAGCACCTTTGCCTCCTGCTGCCCCATAGGCCGAGATCCTGAGGGGGAGACACAAAGGCCAGCTTCTGTCAGTCTGAGCCCGCTGAGCTGCGAGCATCACCGCACCCTAGGCAGATTAAATACTGTGCCTAAAGGAAATACATTTCTGGCTCAGCCTTTAGATTTCTGAGCATATTTTTGGACCAGTAGACACTTACAAACATATGTCCATACTGTATAAACCCTATGATCTATTATGCCACCTATCTTCCTGTCTCCTCTTCCTGATCTCTGTACCAGCTCAAGCAGACAAACTCATAATGAGGTCCCATGACTGGCTCCACTAATACAATAAAATAGTCTTGTTCTGGCAGAACCACAATCAATTATACCATGCACAGATAGATGATTTAATCTCCAAGCACCCAGTCACACCTCTCTGTTCCTGCTCGAAGCAGCGTTCAGAGCCACACGGAGAAATTCACAAACACAGATACATGTTACAGAGCTCTAAGGACTTGCGAACAATGACTGACGTGCAAAAAAATAAATTAAGATTAAGATTAATTAAGAAGCTTTATTGTCATTGTACAAGAATACAACGAAATTCCGTTTGGCAGCATCTCTCGTATAGCAGCTACATATCACATAAATAAATGATAGGAATCCATTTTTTCTGTTTCAGTTGTGGATTTAGACTTGCATTCTCCTGTGTTATGGGATTAAGGGTTACTGGCTGCAGAATCCTCTGGGATTCGTACGCAACTGTGGAACATTCTTTGGAAATGTTGCTCAAAATTCCTGCTTTTAGCACCCAGACTAGCATAAAAAAGCCATCCACCCAATCACTTACATGTATCTGTTAGTAGCAGGTACCCTCCATATTTGGACCCCTTTCAAGTGGCCTTCCTTCCCCACAGTGACGCTGACATTGGTGTTGCGATAGGCACTGTCGCACTGTGCCTGGGTGGGGCCCCGGGGGCCACTGGCACCGCATGACGTAAACCACCATGTCATCAGGGAAACCTCTGCAAAGACGGAGATGTGAAAAGGCGGAGTATGAATGCATTCGCACGGATAAAGAAGAGCAAGGGAGGAAATGAAAGGGCAGAAGGAAGGAAGGTTGTAAGAAAGGAAGGAAGTAAGAAAGGAGGGAAGGAAGGAAAGTTGTAAGGAAGGAAGGAAGGAAGGAAGGAAGGAAAGAAGGAAGGAAGGAACGAGGGAAGGAAGGAACAAATGAACAAACAAACGAGCACAGGATCGAATGAACGGAGAAAGGAAGGATGAAAGTATTGAATCGAGTCCAGAATGAAAGGGAAAAACAAAAGAGGGAAGGAATAAGATTAAAAGACCAGATCTGTGAGATGAGATGCAGCTGAGAGTCACACATCAACCAGCTAACACTCAGTGTTGTACACAACAAGGCTGCGATATGGAAAATAAAATGAATATTACATTAAACATGCTCTACATCGTTCCTGTATAACTCCATAGGTATAAAAATCAAAAAAGCTCCAAACAAATCAAAATTCTTCACAAGATCACACTCTTCTTGCCATTATTCACTGTAGGAAGTGGAAAAAGAGCAGAGCACAGAGCAAACATTTCGATCTTGTGAAGAATTTTGATTTGTTGGATTGCGGGTCCGATACATTCTCAACCCCTCTAGTAGTAAAAAAAGCAGCTGTGGAGCAGTGGTGGGTCTTGTGCTCATTACAGTCAGCACGTGCGCACGTGGAATTAGCAGACTGCCCTGCGTCCCCCCGGCGCGCCGACGCACATCCAGGCGACGGCTGTCAATCATGTCACGGGCGCCCATTGCCGATAGCTCCGGGGGGGAAAACCGACAGCAACTCAAATCCAGCGATGGTAAACGGGAGATCCCGTTGCAGAACGAGGTAAAACTGGGATTCGGTTCATAGATTATTATTATCGATTATTATAGTATGGAGAACTACACTTTGACCATCCGGGACAAAACGAGGTTTAAAAAAAAACATGTTCACTAAGATCCCTTCCAGCCTCTTTTATGCACAAGGTACCACCTGGTACCCCTGCTCAAGTGGAACGGGAGATAAAGGGTACTTTGGAGAAAGTGACAGCGGAAAGATGTACCGTACCTGAGGCAGAAGGCTCTGGAAGAGGGCTGAAGAGATCCTCCAGGTCCCCCATAGAGTCCATGTCATGGAAGAATCTGTGACTGAGCAGCAGGGAGTTGAGATCTGACAACCAGATGCAGAGAGACGGGAGAGCGTGTGTGAAAGAGAGAGAGAGACAGAGAGAGAGAAAGAGAACGATAGAGAGTAAAAAATGAGAAATATATGAATGAATTATGAAGCCAGGCTCATCCGTCTTTTCTTATAAGACTTAAAGAAGAAAGAAAATAAAATTAAGACTGGTCAAAGAAGTATTATACTTTAGCCCGAATTATTTTCAGTCAGATAACAGCACAGATAAAAGTACACGAGAACAGTTAAAACAGGGGCAAGATGAGATAAGGCAGGTGAACATGGAGACATTTACAGTGACTAATGTACGAGCAGGAGGACATCATTCAAGTGTTAAATGTAGGGAGACACGTTTAAGATAAGGTACAAGGGGTTACAATCCAACTTAATCCTGGAATGACCTTGATATCAGCTAGATACGTTCCAGATATGTTCCAGTAATGCCTGACTGGTGCCTGTGTGTCGGCAACATGCCTGCAAACTGTCCTCGACGACTGCACACAAACCAAAATATTCGTTAACCAAATTGCACATCTGTGTAAGTCTATATTTTGTAGTGTCACTCAAAGTGATACAAAAACAGTCTTGCAGAACAAAAACAATGGGGTGGCAGTGGGACAGCACAAAGTCATTATTTTCGCTGGACTCCGACGACATAGCACACAATATAACGATATTGGCACTGCTATGTCAGCACACATTTTTATTGTCAGATTGCGGGGACACAACGAAACAATCCTGGTCGCTTACCCTCCACTCACAACTAAGCAAATTCTGCATGATGGGAGGTTCAGCAGTTCACTACAGCTGCTAGCCAAAAATGGCGGTTAGCGGTTAGCGGTCAGTCACGTCATATATTGTCATATACGTCATATAACATCCAATAAGGGGTTTAAGGAATTCATAAGGCTAAACAACAAACAAGGCTAAATATCTCCAGTCAAGTCATCACAAGTCGACTTCCATGATGAAAAAACATGGGATGATGAAGATAAAAAAATAGATGAGAAAGCACAGTGTATTTGGCTCCTCAAATTCCCCAGAGAACGCTTTAATATAACTGCCAGTTTAAAAATTATATTGTAATTTACGAGAATTTAAAACTGTCAACTGTCCTGGGTCAAACACTGTCTTGGGTCAAACACGATAGATGATACAACTGATGTCTGAAACTAATTTCCACACCACTTTCACCTTTTGACTAGAGAGAGTGGGCCAACAACCTAGAGGAGTCGCAGCCTGCCTAAAAGATTTAGGATTTAGATTTCCCTCAAAGATTTAGTCAGCACTAGAAAAGGCCAAGCCGGCTGTTTTGAATTTTAGAATTGAAATATCTCACTGTTCAAAAAATGCATAAGGCTGCTTTTCCATGACTTTATCTAGGCCCGGTGTCTGTGCAAATCAGCATCTAAGCATACAGTACTCAATGAAATAGTAGTTACACTTATATTTTCCCCATTTAATCACACATGCTCTCAATTAATTGCTTGCACTGAGGTGTTGGAAACAGAAAACAGACTCGGCACAGTGTCCAATTCATCATTCTTGTAATACCAAATATATTTTGCATATGCTGTAGAAAATAATCTTCAGCTTTGTGATATGTAATATTAATAATTTAACCATACATGCAAGTTTGTATAATGCCTGTATAATGTACTTTATTTTCATTGCTGTCTATTTATGCAGAGTACTATTGTACAAACAGCCTACTGTACTTCCACCTTGGAATTAAAACTGTTGGCAGACCATTATTATAGGAATTAGCTAGTATTGACATAAATGAGTCCCAACAGAAGTCTGCCCCCTGATTCAGTACCACAGTAAAGAAAACAGTGAATAACACATGCCTTCATGGATCCGATATACAGGTACACAGTGAGAGCTGCCACCTGTTGTTGTCCCATAGCAGGGTTTTCTGCATTCTGGACATTGCAGTCATCAATGTACATGTTCTCAAACAGTGCATGGATAGGAAGATTAACCCGTAGGACTTCTTCCTGCAGCTGGCTGAGGAGTTGCACACAAACAATATGGTGGGCAAGGCGGTCTATACCAAGACACCTCCCTGTGTCTAAGAAAATCAGAGACACCAGGGAAAGACCCATGAACCTCACCAGTGTTGGGTAGATTACTTTGTTGCTGTGTGTAATCCAATACAGATTACCGATTACTTTCTTCCAATTGTAGTCTGTAACGTAATCCCTTACACTACTTAATATCAGTAATATAATCTGACTACTTTTGGATTATTATATTGTCGTTTGACAATAAATATAGTTTCAAAACTGCATCTACTTAATTTAAAGACTATTATTTCAATAAAGTTGTGAAAAGACCCCAGTGTTAAAGTGATACTTCACCCCAAAACTGAACTTTGTTATCTGTTTTCTCACCTTAAAAATGATCTAATGACCAGTGTAAAGAGTTTTTTATTCATTACATTTTTACTTTAAGGGTTTCGGAGCCATGCTTGAGTCTTCTGCTCTAACACACACCCCTTAAATTATTTGGTCTAGTGTTAGAGATGCGCAGTCCAAATGCTGGTTAACAGGCCCATCTGCCAAGAAAGCCTTGCAGGCAAATGCTACAGAGACATGTCCACTGATAGACGAGCATTAGAAAAAGCCTTGAGCCAGGGAGAAGTGTGGTCAGGGACTATTATTATATATTAGATGAAGATGTGGACCAAGAAGTCCAAATGCTCATGTGTTTGGCGTGAGCAGTAAACTAGTTGACCACTATTTCATTTGCTGTGGATAGTAGCAGCTCATTGGCCTGGTCAACACCACAATTTTGGTCGGCCGCGCCTATAAATTCGTGCTAGACGGAAAGGTTACAGGGCTGACAATGGAATGGCGTGCACATTTGAGCCTGTTTATGAAGCTAAATTATCTTTTTGCATGAAAGATGATGAGAAAAGTAGGTTGAAAAATGCAGAGCAGGCGGAATCCAGGCAAAATTGGGGGTCTGGCCTATGAATTGTGCAAGTTCTTGGTGTACCTCCAGTATACCAGTGTGCCTCCTATACACTTCCTTTACCTTGATTTGTAAAATGGAAGTCCAAATGAAAAAAAAAAGTGAAAATTTGTTCAAAAACAAGTCAAGTCAAGCTGTCAACAAATAGTGAGTCTCGGTTCTTTGCTCTATTGTCTCGTGCTGTCGTTGTGCCCTACCTGTGTCAAAACAGGCTGCCCCAACTGCGATGTCATCAACTGCGATGTCAGCGTTGGAGCCTTTTCCCCACAGAGCTGTTACCTTGATGTGGAACCTACAGTAAAACATTTCTTGAGATGAAAACATTGTACAAACTGCATACAATTATATAGAAGCAGCAGTCCAATCCCACATAGTACAGGTAGAAAAAATACCTTGTAGTAGAGAATAAATCACACACATTTCTAAAACTATATCATCTTTTTCTATCTGACAGCATCTCCTCCTCCTCCTCCACTTCATTCGTCTCCTCCGCCTAATTGTTACCATTCTTTCTCTCTCTTTCTCTCTCTCCTCCTCCTCATCACAATCATTGTCCTTCCATCTTCTCCTCTTTGCCCTCCTCCTTTTGCTTACCCATGATGAAGGCCTGGCAGCTCCAGGACGATGTCTTGCCAGTCATCTGTCCACTGGCCATTTCTCTCCCAGACCAGAGGTGAAGTGGCAGTGCCATTCTCCTCTATAGCCACCAACACTGTACCATTATACTCTCCAAACAGGTACAGAGAAAACCGCAGCTGCACAGAGAAATACAGAACAGTTGATTTAACAGAGTGAAAATGTCTTTGGCGGTAAATCAGTGTGATTGATTGATTGATTGATTGATTGATTTGTGATTGGTTGGTTGACCAATTAGTAATCACTTATTATCCACAGTAACTCTGTTGATAATAAAATAAATGACAACTCTACTATGTGACTAGCTATTTATTATGTAGCAGTCTAACCAACCTGGCAGGCATTGGTAGGGACTGGTGGAGGGAAAGACAAGCTCTGTACAGATGCCTCCTGAAGGGGATCCATCTCTCTTACCCGCAGAAACAGGAAGTGCCCTGGTTGGAGCACAATAAATGTGACACAGCGGAAAGCTGACAGGGACATACAGCTGCTGTCAACAAGACAATAAAGTTGTTGAGCCTCTCAGTTCTAATTATTGAAACAATGAATAATGAACTGCCTCACTTTAGTGCCCAAGCTGGACCAGAACCAACAGGCTATAAAATATAACCATTATCAATGAATGGAAATCGTTTAGTAAAAGTGGGTCTAACGTAAAGCCCCTTTGAGCCTGGGCTCTATAGTACTCAGATGTTGCACAACTTGATTCAAACCATCTCTAAGAATTCTGCAAAGCCATGTAATTTCATAGGGTAGTAATCTCACATGTCATCTCTGCTATAATCCTTTAGGCTATCTTTTATGTAAAAAATACAAAAATACAAACATGACTGAAAAGCCTTTTTGAGTCATGAAAGAAGATAACGGCTTAATAACGCAGTACTGAGAATCGCAGGAAGAAAAGCCGAGGATCATTTGGGGTTTTTAACGTCAATCTCTTCACACTCCATTAGCGCATAACGGTAGGACCACATGGAAAGCAGCCACCCAAAGCTCTGAGAAAATATTTTAAGTATTAATATGTCAATTTCACACACACACACACACACACACATGTACACGCACAAACATATGCACAAACAGGGCATACCTGGTGTACTCTGCAGTGCAGCCCCCTGTGTGTCATCTCTCTCCATCAACTCCTCGCCTGCAACCCTTCTCCAGGCTGACTGCTGATTGGACACGGACCAACCACATGGATCCTGCTCAAATGAACAGTGGGAGCCAAATGGCAGAGCATCTGCGAGACAGGCATAACTATATTTTATCACATTAAACTCATACAGTCAACATCTGTTACGTCTGAGGAGTCGGCCTCTGCCTTTTACCGTGCCTTTTCCTTTTCGTTCACATGCCTGATTGGAGTCCAGGCCTGAACACGTCTGGGACAGGTCTGCTTTCTGTCCAGAGTCAAAACTAAACATGGAGCAGCAGCAGCGTTCAGTTTATCATGCACCACATACAGTATCTGGAATAAACACCCAGAAAACTGCAGGTCCGCCGCAACTCTCCGTTTTTTCAAATCAAGGCTGAAGACTTTTCTGTTTGCCGTTGCCTTTTATTAAATCAAATTTGCGGCTTTTGATTCATTTCTTGCACTGCAGTGTAATTTTATTACTTGATTTTATGCATTCTATGTAGTCTATTTTTTAACTTTATGCATTCTATGTATTCTATTTTCATCTTTATTTTTACATTTTTTATCAAATGGGTCCTTTTATTATGTGGTTCTTTTGCACTTTGTCTTAATGCTTTTAATGTTTTATGTAAAGCACTTTGAATTGCCTTGTTGTTAAAATGTGCTATACAAATAAATGTACCTGGCCTTCGTTGCCTTCTGCTCGGTGCGACCATATTTGCTTGATATGTGCCCTTGAGCAAGCACTAGCATATAGTATATATGACCAAAACATGCACAAGGATAATGTCTGATAATCTAGTGTTTCTTGTCTCATCTGGAGAGCTAGTTACTATTATTCTAAACTGTATATGTTTCAAATGGTGCCATATTTCTAGTCTGTCTGTGTGTGTGTGTGTGTGTGTGTGTGTGTGTGTGTGTGTGTGTGTGTGTGTGTGTTTCTCAGTCAGCCTGTCTTGTTTCGCCTCTTTCCATTCTCTCGCTTCA
>OMKK01045534.1:0-13517 GCA_900302305.1 Polymixia japonica
AAAGGTCAAGAAAGAAGGTGTAGTTATGAGCTCCCACCGCATTCAGGCCTCAGGCGAACGGACGGGAAGGACAGAGGATGAGCGAAAGGTGAGAGATAAAGGTGTGACAGGTGAGGGAAAACAGAGTGGGTGTGCAGGGAGGGGGGGCCTCAGGCGAGCGATGACCCTGTGAAGTTAAGAGCTGGGATTAGCCGGCTCCGACCGGCGTGCGTATAAACCGGTCTGTGAGACAGTCCTTTCAGGGCCGGCCGGGCTTCTGCAGTAAGGGCATTTTAATCGGCAGCTTGCCAAGCTCATTACTGCGCACTCGCTGGTAAACACAATATAAATCGCCCCGAGGAAGCGCGTGGATGAAGTGCCGTGTGGAACGGTAGCAACACATTTCCAGAAACATATATAATTTATTTCACAAGAGGTGAGGGGAAATATATTAAAGTAGTTTCCAATAAACCCATAAAGGTGCATGTTAGTCATTGTTTATGAAACTCCATATACACTGTTTGATGAATGCACCTTACTTTAAAGTGAATTGATACTGTATATGTACATTATAGGTATAGCATAAGCATATAAGTGTACATTATTTCCACTACTATACTAAAGCCTCTATTGTTATCATCACATCTGAAATATTCAAGTTACTAATACAGTCAGAATACATTTTGCCAATCATTATAATAGTAAAACGATAATGCGCTCGCATCCAAAAAAGTCAACCAGTGATGTCAGTGGTAAATAAAATGGTGGGTGAACTATGACCTTCATTCACGAATCACCATAAGGCAACCAACCAGCAATATAGACACACATCAATTATATTTGAAGAGAAGCATTCATTTATGATTTTCCCTGTTAAAATGTCATGTTTCATATAGTTTACATCAGTTTGATACTATCAGTTTACTCAATTAGGATTCATAGCCACTATTACAAGGTGGGTAAGCTCTATTCTACAAATAAAAAACTGGATAAACTGAGTTTAGGTGGGTTTCCCCTCCACTACATTGCTGTACTACACTATGAAACGATAAAGAGTAAAGATACCTGCACACTGGAACGCTGCTCCCTGACTCTTTATGTATATGCATGGCAGCTTCATCTTCTACCTTCGTGAGACATTATAATATCTTACGGCTCTTGAATCGCTGTTTTATGAGGTTGGTATTAGCTCAACAGTTACTCCAAAAAGTCTTCAAACCTTCGGGGTTTTGCAGTGTTTTATATTGTGTTGTAGCATATTATATCATATCTTTATTAGAGCGGTAAAAAATAACTCAATTTTATAACGTATCATAACAACTTTGAATGTGTAAGTATACCTCGTAATGTCTTAGACAACAATTTAAAACGTTTGTAAACATTCCCGCAACGTGTTCACACTATGTGACCCCCACCCCCCGACCTTTCAGGCCAGATGACCGGCGCCCACACGCGTCTCGAGTTCCACAACATCGAGACGGGCATCATGACTGAGCGGCGCTTCATCTCCGTGGTGCCTTCCAACTTCATAGGCCACCTCCAGGGCCTGACCTTCAACGGCGTGCCCTACCTGGACCAGTGCAAAAACGGAGACATATCGTACTGCGAGCTGAACGCCCGCTTCGGCATGCGACACATCGTCGCCGACCCGGTGACGTTTCGAACGAAAGTCAGCTACTTAGCGCTGGCCACGCTGCAGGCCTACGCCTCCATGCATCTCTTCTTCCAGTTCAAAACCACCACGCCCGACGGCCTGATGCTCTTCAACTCCGGAGACGGGAGCGACTTTATTGTCGTGGAGCTGGTCAAGGGGTGAGCCACAACACTTAAATTACAAACACATTAAATTCCAGCTACCGACTGGTTAAGGGGAAATACAGTAGTTGCAATAGTATGATAGTTGTATTGAAGCAATCAATGCCATGTGTTCTGTGTTTCTTGGTTTCTACCTGTTTGTTGATACTATGTGTCTCAAGTAGTTCTCAAGTTCATGATATTACTATGTAAATGAGTTGAGCCTCTCTAATCTGAGACCTTTGAGCAACAGCCACATTAACATAGATAGAAGATCTTCTTTAGCAGATACGCTGTTTTTTTTTCATTGCAACTGAACAAAACTGAAATTGAAAAATAGCTTTCCTCCTGAAATTAACCTAGATAAGTGATTTAATGCTGCTATGAACCATGGTTGGCATTATGAAAGTGGCTTTAGTTTGGGTCTGTGAGCAATGATAATCAGTTTGCTTTATAGCTCAGTTGAAAGCTGCACAGGTTATTATTGGTTTGAAAACAAGCTAGAGAAAATCTATTATTTTGATGAAATGGTGTCTTGGTAATTTGCAATCCATATACACGACAAACATCAATGCAAATTTCCTGGTAAATTTCAAATGAAGGCTTGGAGCAACTCGAGCTTACCTAAAGTAAACTGATTATTATATCACCCTCAGAGCTATGCATCTGTTCATAACTAGGATTTGAAAACGTGCTTTTTGTGAACAGTGTTACAACACAAAAGCCGTCGCTGCCTCTGTCACACAAAGACAAGACACCGCATAAAGGAATAGGAATGGAGACAAAACAAAAAAAAAAAGGCATTACTGTGAATGAAACACAGCAACAATAGCCTCAACCCAAAACACAAAAGGCGGCCATCTTTGTTTACAGGAAGGAACGGTGCCACCGCGTCTGCCCATGGGCAAACAGGGGCTTTTGCACAAAGGAAAAAAAATCTATATTTACATGTCAAACCAGGAAGTCAACAAAGCACAAATGCGAGACTGCGGCATCGAGTGCAGTCTCACGGGGTAGACGACAATCTGTTCCCCCCCCCCGAAATATATCGTTAAACATAGAGAGGAACGATAGAGGGGGAAAAAGAGGGAGATGAAAATAATAGGTGGGGGAGGAGGTGGGGAGTTACGGAGGAGGATGAGACGGTGAGGGGGAGCAAGAAGTTCAGTCACCTCACCGTGACAACAGGAGGCTCAGTGTTGTGCGGGGCCTATGATCAGGGTCTACCATCTGTAGGAAATGCATTCTGATGTGGAAATCTGAATTTTGAAGCAAAGTCACATCCGCGACGTGTTGAGTCTCCCCCATTTTCATGGAAAATTATTCACTAGACTAGACTAGCAGCAATTTTGGCAAAATTAGAGCATCTCTCTAGAAACCATTTGAAGATTTTCCTTCCTCAAGGACAGCTGTTCCGTATGAGTTGCGATTACGATAAGACACATCACACACACTCACACACGAGACACACGGCCCCCCCCGGTCCTTACGCTGACCTTTCCCTCCGCAGGTACGTCCACTATGTCTTCGACCTTGGCAACGGGCCGTCGCTGATGAAGGGCAACTCGGACAAGCCTCTCAACGACAACCAGTGGCACAACGTGGTGGTGTCCCGGGACGCCAACAACGTACACACGCTCAAGATCGACTCACGCACCGTTACCCAGCACTCCAACGGAGCCCGCAACCTGGACCTCAAAGGTGAGAGGAGTCTGCCGGTGAACCCTTTAATACCGGTAACTTTGAACGTCATCTTTGGCTCCGCCCCCAAGTCTCCTTGGAAGGTCGCCGTGAACAGATGCCAGCGCAAATCAGGTTATGTTAGGATCAATTTTGGGATCACGGTGACTTTTCTAACACTGTATCTCCCTCCGTTCACTCAGTTATTGAGAATTTCTTACTTTTTAAAGTGAGGTATTTCTTTTGAAGTTTATTTGTTTTTTGTTTTTTGCTTTTTCAGATAATTGAGGCCCGGATTTGTTATTTACAACAAATATATTTCTACATGTATTTGCAAGGATCGCATATAATACAAATCTACATTGGCACGGCTCTTTGCTTTTTTAAATTGGTATCTGTTTTCTGCATTCTCTTTACATAACTTGCAGGAATTATAGTTTAGTTTTTTTGTGTGCATGTACATCCGTGCACATGCACGGCATCTGTCTACGTACGTTCCGTTTCTTCGGGCCTTCAGACGTAAGGCTGTTCCAGCGCCGGGGGGCCCGAGCCACGTTAAAGTGAGATACAAAAATTTACCGGCGTCGCCGAGTGTAAATCCGCTCGCCGAACAAGAGTCGACAGAGGGTGAAATAAAACTTAACAAAAGCCTGGCAGCTTCTGCGCTCGCCTATCCTCTTCACCTTGAAAGATGACCCCCCCCCCATCCCCCTCTTTCAGCAGATGTTGGCTTTGCAGGAACAGGGCTATAACCTGAGCAATATCCTCAGCCAATCAGTATCCCTATATGACCTAAATCCGACATTGGAGACTGTGGGTGGGTACCAAAAAGAATAACAGCTTATCACTCCATCCTTGTGTCCCTTGTCTCCCTTCGTTGTGTTTATGTTCCATTGAGCTGCCAGTCTCGCTTTGGAAAGCACCAAAAAATACCCCAAACAAAATCACTTGGGGTACACTTGACTTTCTCTTGCAATATGATGACAGGCCTTCCGCAGAGAAACCTTTTCGTTCTTTGCCTTTAAAATGCCCTGTCCTGGCGAATCATCTTGAAATAATAGCCATGGTTACAAGTCATTTAAGTGTGAATGGGTATCCGGTGGCCCGCCGGCAGACTGGTACTGGGAGGTAATTGTAGGTTGCAGACTTTGGAAGTCAAGTATTTTTTTTTCGACATGCCACTTGGATGCTTGATAGAGGCTGGCCACCGAGCGAAGGAGTGACAGTGACATGGAAATAAAGAAAGGGGGAGAGAGGAAGAAAGAGAGAAAGACAGACCTCCCACAGCCTTCGAAGAAAGAAAACTAGGATTTTGGCAATTGACGAGAAGAGAGTAGAAAGGGGAGCTTCGTAGGGACCGATGCCAATGCTTAAGTGCCTGTACCAAGTAGTCTGTACCGTTATGGGGATTTGCTCTGGGTGACTCACTCAGACAGTGTCTGTGTCATGTCCTTGAGTTTGCAGGGGCCTCTCAAGGGTACCAGGGGTTGTTGTGTAAGACACGACGGAAGTTAGGGAGAGCTCCCAGGGGCCCTGGAGGATGTGGGCAGTCAAAAGATGAAAAGGCACCCCACGCTTTTTCCTTTTTTTTTTTTTTTTTGGGGAGGGATGATTTATTGACGAACTTCCGTTTTTTTTGGTTTTGTCCTTTGGGGCCCGCATGGCGCAATTAAAAAGGGCTGTGTTAATCATAAAAGGGGAGGATGTAGATGGATGGCGCTACGCCAGTGTCCTTATGGCGGGTTACTGAGAGGGGTACTCAGCACAGTGGACGAACAAGGCCTCATAAGACAGGAACACCGGGGACGAAGAATATGAACTTCGCCGCTGTAGATTTAGCTGCTAGAAATGTCAATAGGGAAACCAATTATTACAAGTCAGGTTGCAGTTGCAACTGCAGCTTGATAGTTATGCGTGACGCATAGTGTGTGATTGATAGATAAAACTAATCTAAGCACCGTGCATTTGTGCGCTCTCTGCAGCATATCTACCCCGATGATCTCCTAAAGTGAAGCAATTGATGTAATTAGGAGGGTTTCGTTTGTGATTGATGGCTGCTGTCTGGGCCGTGGCTAGGACTGCTGTCAATCAAGCCTAAGATTAGAGGGGAGAGTCTTTATTAAGGGAAAGCTGGGTGACTGAGGTTCACGCGGGGTGATCCTGTTGGCTTATCGGGACGGGGGGGCCACGCGGAGTGCGATGGTTTGCGTCGGACTCGCATCTCTCATCCTGTCTCCGCCTCCGATTTTTTGCTGTTACAACACACCGGATGCTGGCTAATCAGAAATGCTTTCTCAAACAGCGGGGGTCGGTCAGAAGAGACGTACACATTTAGCCGTCGTTGCAGTTGCACACAATATGGAGATGAGTCCTGTTCTCTGAGCAACGCCACTGGTGTTTTCATTCCTCCACTACTCAGCTGTTGTCTTGCCAGCTTGACTGATTAACGGGCCATTGTACCTCCGTCTCATAAAACAGCACCGACCAAGCATGTATCAACAAGCTCTCTCAGCTGCCCACCGCAGAACCATGCGGCGAAAAATAGCCTCATTTGCATAGTCCAATTGTGCAAAATTACAGGCACCCCATTGAACGATTTGTCTCTGCAAATTAAACAGAAGGTCGGCAATTTGTGAAGATGAGGAGGGGGGCGGCCATTTTGCCATTTCATTGCCAACATGGAAGCTCTGCGGTTTACGGGCGCTAGCTGAAGCATAACCATGCGCTCGTCTACACGGCTGTAGAGCAACGCCCCCATCTGTGTCATTCATCAGTTAACCGTCGTGTTTACTTATATTTCGGGGCTCTTTTCCTTTCTCTGAGAAACCGTTGCCTGCCAGGGATAGAGGCCGAAGCAGCTTGATGCTTGCGGGAAGAGTAATAGTTGTAAATCTTGCTTCAGAGGACCTTTAGTGGGGGGAGATGTCTCTATCCTCTATTCCCTCGTCTAATTGGTCATTCAAACCATGCGCTGTAGTTCTGCTAGGACAATTCCCCTGTCAGGACATCACACACAGCTTCAGCAGTGTAGTCCCATAAGCACCAGCAAAAACGGAGCTAGCCATGAGTGTATATATTCACTAATACACACAGAACCACAGTGGGCAGGTAAGAATCCCCTCTTCCTCGCACACTTGGGCGTGCACACACACGTGCACGCACACACACACACACACACACACACACACTTGCATAAGCACCGAGCTGCACAATGCGCTTTGTAAATCAAAAACTGAACCAATACCTACAGCGAGCCGTTTCTCGCGTTCTGTTTGGCCCGTTTAACACCATTTCTGACTCCATTGTGAACAAATACACACAATTCTCCAGGCTTTATCTGTGTAATTGCCTGGAGAAAATGTCCACCCCCCCCGTCCCCGTCCCCGTCTCTATTTTCCTTCTCTTTGTTTTTGGAGTGGCAAAAAAAAAAACATCTTCAAGGCATCCTTGTTTTGTCAGCTTAACAATGATGAGGGAACAACAGTCCCGGAGGACAGCGCTGAGTGAATCTAGCTTTGTACGGCGAATTCTAGCCTCAGACGAGAGACGTATCGAAGATAAACGCCAGGAGAGTGAGACTATGTCATTCCTTTTGACAGCCTGCAGAACAGCGTATAAAATGGCTGGCCGGCAAGCAGGTAACAGCTGTATTCCTGTCACAATTTAGCTGCCATTGTTTAGACTGGAGCCAGTCTCATTCTTTTTCTCTTTTTTGGGTTTTTTTTTGATTGGTAATTTGCTGCAAAAGGTATTACACACATATCACCAGCGGATCTGACAACAACGTGACAAACAAGTAGCTAAGACCTTAAGCCCTTTGTTTGTTGTGTGATGCTAGCTAGCCCTGTAGCTGCTGCTCGCGATAGCCACTAATGCTAGCTAATTATCACTGAAGGAAATCAAAAGCCAGGGAATGTATTCTCGATGCGGGACTTTTTTTGTGTGTGGAAAGGCCTCTATTGCCTGACATCTCCTTCAAGGTTTTTTTTTTTTTGTCCCTGACAGTCCCAGATGTTGTTCGAGGGCTGTTTAGACATGTCCTACTTTGTTTTTTGTTGTGTTTTATTATTCTGTGAAGTACATTAGCCTCCTAATCAGGCTTGCAAACAAGTTGGTCTTTCTGTCCCCAGGCTTTCACACAAAAACAGAAGAAACTTTAGGGAAGATTCTCAGCCTTTTTTCCTGCTGTTGAAATGTGTTGTTTCTGTTTTTCTTATCTCACTTCATACATCTCCGTCTCGTGGACAGTACGGAGCGCTGTCGTACTTCTACCTCTCCGGACTAGACTGACTAACGGATACACACGTTCCGCTTTGTTTTACTTGTCATTCGTGAAGAGTCGCCGTCCCTTTCTACTGTCCCGTGTTCTGTAATGTCGCAATTTACAGTTGGAAAGGGAAATTAAGGTGAGCTAACTACAGGAGCACAGCGTTTTCTGTGAATTAGAAACTGTTTTCTATTTACCAACTGACTGCACTACCATAAAATAACACTTGGGACTCATTGTAAGAGTCCACAAAGGCAATCATCCTTTCACTGTCAGTGTTGTACATTAGGAAGCACACATTAGCTCTAGCGTTAGGATGTACGCATCACGTGACATCGTGGATTAAAGTCTGGTTCTCTCGGGGGGTTTTTTAGATCCAGGGGAGAGTTGTTTACGTAGACAAATCACGATTGATCTGTCCAAGGCAGCAAAAATAACATGAATATCATGAATTCTTAAAATAAACGGGATACACCTACTGAGAGCGTGGCCCGGCAGGCCGAGCTGGCGACTGCATGTTTTAGTGGCTTCCCAGTGTGGTGGTGGTTTTACTGTGTGCCGTCGCCCTGCAAACCTAAAGTAAAAACTGTCGTCGTGTGGAGGAGGGAGTACACACAAACTTTCAATACCCAACTTCATTGAGTAAGTAACGTCAAAGATGTTAATGTCAACATTTAATACAGCGATAGGAAACGGACAAATTACAGCAACAACAGTAGAATTAACCTATAAAGACGTCTTTACGTTGACTAGATACAGGGAGGAGGCTTGGTTTCGTTCAGACGCAGCCGGTCTTCGTCCTTCTGAAGACAGCAGCCGCTAATGAAACGTACTCTTGTAGAACTGCAAAGAGATGACATTGAACGTGTTCCATTTTTAACAAAAGCAGAACAAATTAAAACACAATACGGAGGACGGATTTGACAAGGGGAAGGAGAGGAGGAGCGGAAGAGAAACAGGTAACACACATTTTAACGAGGTCTGCGCTTGCCAGCGGTGAAAATTGAGATTAGCCGTTTGATCACCCCGAGGCTTTTGTTTTGTTTCCTTCTTTCCAGTTAATATCAGCGCCTGACAAACCAAGCTAAGCTAGCCGCTAATCCTGCCACAATGCCGGCCCTCTGCATCTCTCGTAGCGGTCCGGCTACAATCGTAACTATTGTGTCACTCTCACGTCCCCCACCAAGGCCGTACTCTCTCCACGCGATGGAGGGGCCTGCATCCTCCTGCAGCCAGTCCAGTCACACCAAGCTCAACGCATCCTAGCTGTAGCTGTGCTCAGTAGTTGTTTAGTCTAATATGAAATCCTATTTCCAATCCCAAGATTTTTGAAAATACATTGACATTTAGAACTATAAAACAGGACAGGCAACATTATCGGCAAATTATTAAACAAAACAAAACAAAAAAAAGTTTAAATCTTTGTTATTCAAAAAAAAAAATTTGATTTACATTTTGACCTCGCAATCTTGACAAGGAAGATAAATCATTTTATAAATCACAAATGATAAGTCAGACTTTATCATTCAGCACGATCAACTCACTATTTACTATTTGTTCAAACTTCTGCTCTTTTAAGCACATCTACACTTTTGGTTATCAGTGTCTGGAACTGAGGGGCAGAGCAGCTAATCAAACTGATTGTGAACTATGCATTTTAATAACACTAATCACATCTGCCTGGATATAGTTGGATATATGTTCAGCCTTACTGCAGAGACCCAGAGACCTCTACGTTGCTGCGTTCACAGCTAGGACATTAAAATACAGCAGCATTGCTAGACATGCATTTAGGGATTCATAAGGAGTTCATTACGGTATGCATAGACTTACTGGAGATTTGGAAAAATTATTTATGAATAGATTATTAGGAATAACTAACCAGCTATGAGCGCCACAGGGAGGTTTCCAACCATTTTTAAACGGCTAGTTTAAGTCCAAGTCTAAGGACCCCCCATGTATGCATCATTTTGCTGCTCTTGTATGTGACCATAGGGCACATGAAACCCAAAAATATCTTGATATTCACCTTAAAAAGATTGAAACTTTATAATTCCTGACGATATGTTTTATCTTGACAGCAGCTATCATTTTCAGCTCAGTTATTTTACTGGACGGTTGGTGCAGCCAAGCTGGGCCAGGTCATTGGTCGAGTCCCTGCGGCGGACACATTTTGATGGCTGACATGTCTGTTAGTTGATGTTTTAAAACGGCCGCGTGCGGCCCACACCGAGGCTGGCCTCCCAATTCACCCGCCATCGATCACGACGCCTCCCAGTAATGACTGTCTATCGACCACCGGCCTCCCGGGAGGGAAGCAGAAGCCTCTCGACTTTTCTCCTCAAATGTACTTATTTGGACACAAAAAACACGTGTGCGGCGGTGGGGTTGTCTGCTGTTAGGTTTATGTGTTTGCGCTGCTGTTATACAGCCACGACAACAGGTGTCTTCCACCTGCTTTTACACATCCAGCCGGTGGCTCCATTCGAATACTCAAATATACGACGTCAAACTCAATACAAACGTACGCGTTGTAAATCGTACCGTGTGCGCCTTGCCTCTATCTTCTGGAGCACCGGTCCTTTGATGTCACGATGTCACAAACCGGTGAATGTGTCCATCTGTACGAGCCAAAGCTCCATTGTGCAGGATGGATGTAAGACATTATCAATCCATCCTCTCACGCGATACGTCGTTACATCCCTGAGGGCTTTTTTCTTTTTACTCCTGCCATTATATCGCATGGAGAGGAAGTGTCATTACCACAATGCCAGGCTCTCTTCCATTATGTCGGAAGAATAGATTCCTCTTTTCCCCGCTCCTCCTGTCCTCAGTCCACAGCACTGCTCCAGAGTGAATAGTTGTTACGTCCGGGCGTCTCTAGGGGATGTCGTCAGAACCCGGCTCGTGAGGGCCACGACAAAGTGGAAACGCGCACAGGAGAAACGAATCAAGATAAAGATTTATTTTAAATAATCAGAGTGGATGTGGCGTGATGTGTACGGGTGTTTTATGGTGAAAACACAAAGTAACAAACAGCAAAAAACCCCAAAAGAGATGCATTGGGAGAGAGCCCCGACATTGCGCTCAGGCCCGGGCTTTAGTCAGATTACCGTTAGCCGCCGCCGCTGCGCGCTACGGTGCCGCGGACGGCGTGGCCGCACGTGTCGTCGTGCTGAGTTATCGACGCCTTCGAAGCTCGACTCAACCTCGTAATCCTCGGCCTCGCCCCCTGTGTCAACTTTAAGGGCTTTACTGGAAGCGGAAGCACGTCTGCGACACTCGCCCCGATTTCAACCAGATGGGATGTGATCTCGCACGTCTATGCATGTGCACGCAGAGGCAAGGAAACAAGCACGCACATGCACGCGCGCACACGCACACACACACACACGCACACACACACACACACTCATACATACACAGTCACTCCTTCGCATTCATGGTGCATTACTCACTGAAACCTGGTATTGCATCCAACACACATATTACTCACAACACAATGTCATCCTTAGGGAGGTGCTTTCATAGGAAAACAGCCGGGAAACATTTGACAGTGTGTGTGTGTGTGTGTTTCCAGGTCCCTTTTCAGTGATGAGCTGAGGGCAGGGTGTTTGTCTTGAGAGGGAGGCCAAGTTACCTTGGTAACAGACATGCCAAAACCTGACCTTCTCTGCCTAGTTCAGCTGCTGGACGGCACCATCCAGACCTTCAGAGTCAGCGTGAGTAACACACACACATGCACGCACACACACACACGCACACACACACACACACACATCCCTCCCCGCTCCTATCTGTCTCTGCTCTTTGCTAATGATCGTAATGTCAGTACATGACATAGAGAATGACTCCTCTTTCCCATTGCCATTGATCTGCCTCTCTTGCTCAACACCGTGTCCTTGGCCTGAAGGACTTATTCACCATCTGCAGCATACAGAAGGGAGCCATTTATATTTTGGATCCTCTCACATCATCAACTTGTCATATCATACACAGCCTTGCTGATGTACGCACACACTGGATAGTTATAGGGTCATGGAGACTGTAGTGTTGGAGTGTAGTGTTGGAAAGCATTACAGTGTGAGACGCTCCATCATGGCTCCTGTATTTATCATGTATGCAATATCCTGATTGATATTTAGATATATATATTATTAGTTATATTATTAGTATATATTATTGTTATTATTATTATTATAAAACTATTTGTTTTGTTAACAAAAGTGCTTCACAATCAAGACAAACAAAAGTCACAGTAACAAAACAGGCTAGCTAAAACAAAGAGGCAAACTGAACAAAGTCACCATAAGGGTGGGGCTGGGATACGAAGGTTGGGTCTGGTGTTGAGCTGCTTGGATCCCTCACTGGGGTGACGTTAGGGTTGCAATACATACCTCAGTTAGGGTATAGGGAGGGTTAGGAACAAAGATATGCTGCCAAATCCCAATATCACCATACCAAGATGCTAACAAACCATTATGGCAACTATGGAATAATGGTAGAAAGAGAGACATTACTACAAAGTCTGTAAAAATAGGTCGTCAGAAGTTCAGATTCTGCCAGCATGAGCTCCTTGGGGACAAAATGCCATGAACACACATATGCATGTTTGTTTGTTTACATGAATGTACCGTATATCTAACAGTTGGACATCAGGAGTTCTATACTTGGCAGTGTGACCGTGTTTAAATGAGCGTGTTGCTCCTCCTCTCAGAAGCAGGATGAAGGCACGGTTCTTTTGGACCTGGTATGTGACCACCTGGGCCTCCTGGAGAGGCAGCTCTTCAGTCTGCAGCTCCGGGAAACCCCCACGGCCATCGCTTCCATCTCAGCCAACACACACTCTCCTGTGAGCTGAACATCTATCCGCTGTACATGTTGGCCGACTGTAACGCGCTGCGTTGTAGCCGTTTATCTGAAGATAGCGATGGGCTGTTTTGTCAGTTAGCTGTAACTGTGCCTGATGAAACTGTTTTCTCTTTCAGAGGTGGTTGGAGCCTGAGAAACCCTTGAAGAAACAGCTGAAAGGTATCTAACCTGTGCTGGCTTCAGTGAATACTCTTGTCTTTACTTGGAACAATCTCCAGGTGTAGAAAATTGGAAATTTCATAGTTTGAAATTCAATACATTCCTCGTGCGGAGGTGTTGAAGTGCAGGGATCTAGGAGCATCTAGGAGTTTGAGGCCACGTTGCGAGCGCGGATATACGTCAGTTTTAATAAGATGACCTCTCCTCTCTGCAGGGCTTGTCTCTCCCTTCTATCTGAACTTCAGAGTACGATTTTTTATCTCTGACCCCAACTCTCTGCAACATGAACAGACAAGGCGAGTGAATGTGTTTCTGCGTAACGTGTATTTTTGTAGTAGATCATTGGTCACTGATGTGCTGATTATCTCATTGACATTTTACAATACAAGTATCAATGGTTGGCTTAGTTCCAGGCTTAAAATGTGTTTTGTGTGCGACAGTATCAGCTGTTAATGAAACTAAAAGTCACAAAAATGTCAAAATAAGAATCACATTTGTGGGACATTGACAGTATGTGAGGGGGGTGTTTTGAAGTGGCGTGAGTGTTTAAGTTCCTCTTATTTTGTCTCTGCAGGCACCTGTACTTCCTCCAGATTAGGAGTGACATCAGAGAGGGAAGGTTAGTAGGCACCATGGGAACAAACTAATGCAACACACACACACACACACACACACACACACACACAC
This sequence comes from Polymixia japonica, assembly GCA_900302305.1. Taxonomy (NCBI): domain Eukaryota; kingdom Metazoa; phylum Chordata; class Actinopteri; order Polymixiiformes; family Polymixiidae; genus Polymixia; species Polymixia japonica. The sequence continues at coordinate 13,439 of OMKK01045534.1, forward strand.
ACACACGCAAACACCTATCCCCTTGTGATGCACAGTTTACACTCGTATTATAGCTGTTACAATGTGTAATCATAGCATC
>OMKK01045538.1:0-10749 GCA_900302305.1 Polymixia japonica
GCTTGAGAGTATAAGCCCAGACAGACAGACAGGTAAACAGACAGACAGGCAGGCAGACAGGCCTGAGTATAAGCCCAGCCAGGCAGACAGATAGGCAGACTTGAGAGTATAAACCCAGACAGACAGACAGGCAGACAGACAGACAGACAGACAAGCCTGAGAATATAAACCATAGATAGATAGATAGATAGATAGATAGATAGATAGATAGATAGATAGATAGATAGATAGATAGATAGATAGATAGATAGATAGATAGATAGATAGATAGATAGATAGATAGATAGATAGATAGATAGATAGATAGATAGATAGATAGATAGATAGATAGATAGATAGATAGATAGATAGACAGATAGATATAGACTTAAAGTTTAAATGAAGACCTAGGATGACATACAAGGGTCTTGATGTAGGCCAATAATTAATGTGCGTGCGTGCGTGTGTGTGTGTGTGTGTGCGTGCGTGTGTGTGTGTGTGTGTGTGTGCGCGCGCGCGCACGCCAATGGGTTGCTTTTACTTACAGCCCCGAACGACAGGTCACTAGCCATCGACACGTGTTACTCTGACACTTTTTGATAAGTCAGTAGCAGCTCCACATAGCCTGCAATACATCACAGCGTAACACAGAGGTTGTTATCAGTGTTAAACACGCTGTGTTGGGGCTCTGCTTCAATGCTCCATTTTTAAAACTGTTATCTATGTGTTGCCTCTTGAGATATTACACAAAATGACCATGCAAACACACACACACACACATGCACATATGTATACACACACTCACCCCCACATACACACGATGGACTGATTGCAAAAGATAAACACTGGACCAAACAAATTACAAACATACTTTATACATTTTCTCCAAATGTACGTATCATATTAAAAAAAAAAAATCCTGTATTTGACAATTTCTTAAATATCTGAACATTTTGAGAATATTTATTAAATAAACTAATTGATATCACTGTAACAGTTCAGATATCCACCTTTGAAACGCTGATACTAATAAACCAGAAAATTATTTCTTAACTAATTAACTACTTAAAGACATTTATTAAGAAAATAATCTCTGCAGATGCAATATCAGATATTGAACTTTCAGGTGCCATTTTGCGTTTTTCAGAATTATGTAAAGGAACCCACATGAGCCAGTCTTTAACTGAATATTGTATATAATTTAAAATGTTTCATGTCATCAATGAATGGATGTGTACATATAGCTAAATAATCATGGAAACTAAATTAGTCTATTTTAAACTGACCAAATACAAACATTACAATTGGAAATTAGTTACTTAACTACCTCCAAGCTAATTGAAACCTTTTGATTTGATTTGTTTTACACATGTAAGCAGTTGCAACTTTAAATGCAACTACTTTTTGGGGGGTTGGGTTGACCTTTATTAGAAATGGTACAACATAAGCAGCAATTTTGAACATCATTATCTATCTGTAATAATTCAATTAGTATTAAATAGTATTAAATTAATATTAAGTAGTATTAACTCAGTCTGTAATTTTGTAATTACTGATTTGCATAAGGTCTTCAATAATACACGACTTGATAAGTGGGTTCATTACCATTACAACAAAAAACAACGAACAATGAATTATACATAATAACCTGCATTTTTTTGTATAAAATGTCCCATAAAATGTCCCATAAACCTTTTGACAAAGCAATCAATTGTAATAAAATAAATAAATCCAGACTTACGTGGGGGGAGGTATATCTGATGTGGCGTTGTGCCAAGATGTTTCAACAGTTCACTCAGTGCTGGGCGGTCACCACTCAGAAAGGGGGATGCACATTAGCGGGAACACCTACCCTGAGGTACCCCTCGCCAAAACCTAACATGACGCGTCACTTACTGATAGGTGGTCAGCGTGTTCAGGTGTCACTTTATCTCCGTTGAATAGGATCTGGCCAGAATAAGCTGATCCCAGACCAGTGCTAAGGGTCCGAGGCTCATGGTTCACGAACCAGTGACACAGCCCACCCTTCCATGAATGGGAGGGACATGAAAGCTGTCCAGGGGCACAGGATGGTATCAGCCCTCCACATCTGGTTCACACAGTGGGGCTATCCCAGCGAAGATCACCTCCTCCCTAAACCCCCCGCCGCACCCCTCCAGAGGCCATAGGCTTACTGTAATGTTGAAGTGAGAAATGCACAGGAGGCCACAGCGTTATATTTAGAAGATAAGGAGAGTGTGAGGCTGTGAAACAGGGAATGAAATAGGATATGACATCTTCAGGTTTGGGTTATGACATCTTATTGGCGCTAAGCCATGGGATTCCCGTTTTAAGGGCCAGGTGAGGGTTACTGTTATGAAATGTCACATTCACAACATCTCAACACATTTTAGATCTTTGTAGATGCCCTCTGCACCGTTCTCAGGAGCCGGTTACAGCACTCTTAATTTCCATATTTCATTAAGTGTATTTAGAAATGAACATTTTCCTTTTCTAATTACAGTGAGACACAAACATGTACGTAGGGGGGTCAGGACAGAAAGGCAGATACACGTGGAATAGGTAGAGACTGAGTGCCCCTATCCTAGAAGGGGATCCCTCCTTTGCATGCCTTCCCAAGATTTCTTCCATGTTTTTTCTGGGAGTTTTTTCTTGTCCGATGTCGGGTTAAGGTCAGGGGGGGTCGTTTAATTCTTTGTGATCGTGGACTTGTGAAGCCCTTTGAGACTGCAATGTGATTAAGTGCTATCTAAATAAACTTGAATAGCACGCTCACAGGTTGAAAAGATTATGAAACATGAATTGTAAAAAAAAAAACATTTTATTATGTATAATAGATTAATAATGATTAAACAACTGGTTGATTAGTAAGTCATTAAACCAAACATAGCTTACTGTGTGAACCACACAAACTCATAGGCTCTCCCAGGTTAGCATAGTAGCATGGCACAAAGACTGTCATGGCTGCCAACTAAGCTGAATACATAATAAACATTCTGTAACTCAAGTCCAAAGGCAGTGATTTGGCACTGATATTGAAACCAGATGAGCCCTAATTGGCACCATTACAGTTGCGCTGTGTGCAGGGTGCTGATATGAGGGCTTGAAGGGGTTATTTTGAGAACATTTTGGCACTGGCTCAATGGGACAGACTTCATCAATTGAGTACTGAGCAAGGAGCCAGCATGAAGAGAAGACACAAGCAGGTATATTACCCAATAAAGACTGTGAATGGTTTTGTATTATGCAACATCTAGATGGACTAGATGGATTTCATCGTCTTTGAGCACTTGGTCATGACATGGTGACTTGGTGAGTGGTTTGACATGGTTAACATCCATTTTCTAAACCGCTTAGTCCTGGTCAGGGTATCCCAGCATACATTGGGTACAAGGCAGGGAGACACTCTGGAATGGGACACCTCTAAGTCAAGCACCATTTATGCAACCTATTTGAGTCCTACTGTACTGTCAAGATTACATGCTGGGCTTTCTAGTGATGTCACAGTTGTGGGGGTGTGGCTAACATAGCACATGAACTTTCTTTAAAAACAAAAAAAAGTCCATGTCAAAAAAACTCAAATTTATGGCAACAAGGGAGGTAAGTGATCAGGTTTTTTTTTACAGATATTATGTATATGTTGCTAATAATCAAAATGCTTCTTCAATATGAGAATCTTAACTTCAATTTAGTAAGATTTCAGAAATGTACAGTAATTTAACCCTTTCAAAACACAACTTAATGTCCTTTGTAGTGGACAGCAGCATTTACTCACTCCCATTTTTAACACCGCCCCAAGCTCCAGAGGGGCCACAGAACTACGTCTCCCCGCCCCGGGATGCCTCTCCCAGGCTGCCTGCCTCCGGTTCCCCCTCCCGGTGCTCTGGAAGTACTTAGGGCACAAGGGAATGAGGGTGTTTTTTATTTATTCTCTGGAGACGCGGCTGGGAAAGCGTAGTGCACCAGGTCTCTGGGAGACCAGAGAAGGAGAGGCTTTTTTATGTTTCCTTCATCCAACTGTTTTTAATGTTAATTTTTTAACAGAAATCCACACGAAAATGAATACATCATACATACATATCATTACATTACATCATTACATTCTGTGATCAAAACATCCACTACAAGGGACAGATGATAAAAAACAAACAAATAAATACCATTTTTGAAAAATATTACAGTAACATCTTTCTTTCAACCACAATACTTAAATTATCTAAAATGTTTAAAATATCAAAACTTTTTTTTCTTCTGGGTCTCGTTATTCACATCTTTGGACTATGGGAGGAAACCCACATGAACACAGGGAGAACAAACTCCACCGCGTAGGTCAGGTTTGAACCTACGACCTGCTTCCTGTGAGGCAACAGTTCTAACCACTAAGACACCATGCCACCCTTCACGGTTAACAATGAACTTTAAACATGTTTAATAAACTCCCCTTTAAGCCACTGAAAATAGTTTCTAAAAAAAAAACTTAAACAACGGGAATGTTTGTGAATGTTCAAATCCATCTCTGAGTTGTCTATTACATTACGAAATGCTTTTAAATTCACGCGGCGTTGGGCCCAGAGTTGTAAAAACACCACGTGAACGTTGAGAGGGAAGACAGAAGACGGTTGGTGGAAAAAGAGTGATGTGTCATCACTGCTAATGGAAAATGGCGGTGGGCTATCAGTGCTGTCCATATGCCGCTCCCTCCACAGACCATTATCTTAGTCCTAACAGAAAAACATAAGACACAGAGATGACCAAACCCTCTGAGTGTATGTGTGTGTGTTGTTTGTTTATTTGTTTAGGTCAACTCTCTAGTTTGGTTACAGACATTTTAAAATTGGGAGGACAACAAACGTGACAGCAAATGCTGGTTCCGTCTGGTCCTGAAAGACTCCATCTTCATTTTCGCCATGCGCAAATGCAAAATAAATCCTCATAAACAGTTAACAGTTTCCTCATTAACGGAAGTTAGTCTAAGCAGCACACGAGGCATTATAATCAATAAAGGAGACTGTGTTTGCATCCCCATTATATTTGTCACTGTATTCTTGATTAGTCATCTTAGTCATTCCTCTGTGAATGATGTGATTGATGTATACTGCACACTGTATTGTTTTAGCTATTGTGAAAACTATATTTGCTCATTTAAACATTATGTACATCTAATGTCCAGTTATTATGATCAACCCATATTTATAGTGCTTTTGTACTTCAATATTTTGCTGTCACTCACTTGAGCATTTCTTGTATATATTTATTTCTTCATTGAAATTAATTGAATTCGTTGATAGTATGTGAAGTGCGTTTCACACATTTTGGGGCATGGACATACTGCATATTTCTCATTTATTTTCATTCTTTTCAAATTTTGAATATTATTACTTATTAGTAATTGTTGGGTATTTTCAGGATTTAATATACTTTCACACCAATGTAAATCACTCATTATTATCATGCCTTACTGTAGGTTCACATTTCTTTGGCATGTATACATGTTTGGGGCCCATGCGATTGTTTTAGCGCCCTCTATTGGTTATGTACAAGGCCTGATGTGTTGGGTGGAATGCCACCCAACAGATTGATTGATTATGTGTTTGTCAGACCCTGATGAAGACTTAGGCGTGTTCGGAATCGCATACGAACATACTGCCTACTACATACTTAATCAGTATGTACTGCATACTACGTACTACATGAACGATTAAGTATGCCATTACCAGCAGACTGTTCACACTGAAGTATACTCAAGCAAAACAGTCGTGTGTCATGCGGTTTAATGAATGATCTGCACCTTTGCAAGGGGGGGGCATTGGTTGATTCAGTCTTGGGCTCTAAGCACGATTTTATGGGGCCCCATGCAGTTCCCCACTTTAATCTACAATGCACCTTTTTAAGTACAACAATATCATAATAAATACTTAAACACATTATTTTCACCATTTGTCTTTATTATAAAACAGCCACAGCAAAATCAATACTTAAACACAAGCAGGAGACAACAATATCATGAGGTCAGGGGGTGTGTAATTGTTTGTGATTGTGGGCTTGTGAAGCCCTTTGAGACTGTAATGTGATTAAAGGCTATATAAATAAACTTGACTTGACTTGACAAATAAACATACTAATTGCAAATAAAAAAGGTATGTGCATTATACTAAAATAGATGCAACAAATGAAATGCAACAAAATGTTTAAACATCAAATAAGATAGATATAGGCACTGGTACTGTATAAAAACCTTTTAAGGGATATTCTACATTTCTTCACTGGTTAACTGTGTACAAGATTTTAAACCCATTTAAGTAAGATTTAAGCTTATTTTGAGTTAACTAATGCTGAGTGAAAATATGTACTCCCCTAGGTTAGCCAACAGGTGGCGCAAAATGTACACAAATCAAATAACGAAAACGAGAGCCTGTCATGGTCGTGGACTAAAGGCTGTATTACACAGGATCTATTAACACAGAAACACAATAATTTGATTTTAAATCTTTTGTGAGACAGATCTAATCTGCTCATGGCTTTCTTAATTTGGGGAAAATAGGTTCACATGTAGATGTTCCCTCTTTAGTCAACCTTGACAATTTCAAATGCCACAAATTGTCAACAAGGGGTTAAAACACAGTATACCTGTGAAGAGCCAGCTCAAATGATGACATATATGTATTTGAGGCATCCTCCTTGCTCCATATTAAGTTAATAGTAATCAACACGCCTTTGCATCGAGATGTTGCTACTTTGTTTTGACCCAAAATAACTAAAAATTGTCTTGAAACAGGAGTCATTATATTGTAAAAAAGGCAGATCAGCGTTCAAGTTGATGAGAAATTATCTTTTGCACACAGTAGCTCCTCACACTGACAGCAATACACCTCATTTAGTGTGGTGTCTTAAAATCTTATAGTCTTTAATTAAATAGCGTACATTAATACATTTGCAAACTAGGACAGTGACACATCTCCTTCCTGTCACGTTTTAATTCTGTCAGAGATCTGGCTCCAGTGCCACGGAGATTTTTCCAGTCTCATTCATAAAACCCTCCCAGGAATGCAGCCAGGAAGCAGTCCTTAGATGGCTTCAGGGGCGGAGCAGGAACCATAAAAGACCAGAGCACAGATCTTCAACTTGATCAGTTACACTTAGATATCACACACAGAGCGCACTTAACCAATGATCCTGAGCTCGCACACCCTCATACACACAGAGCCGAGACTATTGAAAAGAGGACTTACAAGCAACAAGAAGTCGAGAGAAACAAGAAACTGAATTTTACAACCATGTTCCTCCAATTTGTGTGGGACTGCATCCTTGGATACGAGTCTATCCTCCGGTCTCCCTTCTTCCCTGTGTTCTTCTCTATCTCTGTATACCTCTTCTTCTGCCTCCCCTTCGTCATCCTGGACCTCCTATCCTCCAGAGTGCCCCTGATCCGGAGCTACAAGATCCAGCCTAAGAGCACCGTCACCTGGGACATGATTAAGAGTTGCCTGGGTCTTTCCCTCTACAACCACCTGGTGTATATCTTCCCAGTGACCATCCTCCATTGGTACTGGAGGCCCATCGCTTTGCCCGAAGAAGCGCCAGGAGCGTTGACTCTGACATGGGGATTACTGGCCTGCTTGCTGCTGTTTGACTTCCAGTATTTTATCTGGCATCTGCTGCACCACAAGGTGCCATGGCTGTACCGCACGTTCCACAAGGTTTGTACAGATTTCATTCATTATCATGTGACTACGCTCTCAGACGTTAATCTGTTCATCTATAAAGCATTTTGCAGAGCAGGAATAATACTTTATATTTTGGGGAAAAACATTGCTTAGCTGTTTCTAAATTGTCTTAAATTGTTTCGTGCAGTTGTAGAGTATATGGAATTATTTGCACCTGCCGTTTTTTTTCCAATGCACCGTTTTCGCCATGTAACCTTAATTTGCCTTAATTATGTACTGATGTAGTCCAAAAGTGTCCACAAGTGCCATTGTGGCCATTTTTGTAATTAGACATTGTATAATGTGGAATGTCATCATAAGGTGTGACCAGCGCATCTTATCGACAATCTACGTTTTGCTATCCTCCAATGCATATTTATCGCAATATCAAATACCTTACCTTATATAATTTTCTCTCTCCTCCAGGTGCACCACACCAACACAGCCACCTCTGCTCTCACCACTGAATACTCTGGGGCTTGGGAGACGCTATCCCTGGGCTTCTTCGCTGCCATCAACCCCTTCATCTTCAGATGCCACCCTTTAACGGAGATGGCCTTCAATGTGTTGAATATCTGGCTGTCTGTGGAGGACCACTGTGGCTATAACCTGCCCTGGGCAACCCACAACCTGGTACCCTGGGGGCTGTACGGAGGAGCTCCACACCACGACTTCCATCACCTCAAGTTCAAGTCCAACTACGCCCCTTACTTCACCCACTGGGACCGGCTATTTGGAACCCTGCACAACCACGATGACTGAACTGGAGATGGGTTTCTGAACCTACAGAGTGGCTTCTGAACTGACTTCACCAGCTGGGACTGAGTGACTAGAGCAGTCTCACACTGTCTGTTACATGTAATACAAAATGAGAGAGAGACCCTGCAGAGACACAGCTCAACTGAGCAGATTATGATGTACTCTTGTCTTATTTTAGTCCTTAACTAAGGAAAATGACATAAGAGAACAATAGAGAACAAGAGGATCACAACATGTATGGGTCACTTATTGGGGTCAACATTTCCCTGATAGTAGAATGAATTGACCTTCAGAGACTGGTTTCTTAAAATGCTGTTCATGTGAATGCATGACTACTTTTACTAGGAAACAGTATCAGTAATCTGTAACAGAATATTTTTGCATTGCAGTGCTGCAAAGTGCAGTGAAGTGCTGGGCACTATATACAGTAATGTTTTATTTATTTTAATCAATGTATTATTTATTTATTTATTAACTAAGCTTATCTTGAGATTGCAATCTATAAGGTATTTTTTTCTGTTATGGCTTGTGAAAGCTGACAACATGTATGTTTTACTAGGTCTTGAATCTGATCAATACTTCGTCAGATCAACTGAATGTTTTGAATTTAAAAAAAAAAAAAGTTTTTTTTTTTTACCTTGAAGGAAGGAAGGAAGGAAGTACAACAAGTGAATTGATGGAGGAGTATGTGACAAATATGGGCATTTGAATAATGACTGAAAGACTGTGGTTGGTTTAACATTCTTAAGAGGAGTATGTGCAGCAAATATTTAGATGGCAAAGATTTGATTGATTGATTTGAAAGGTATATGTATAGATTACACTATGTAGCATTTTGCTGATGATGGTGGATGTTTTGTGAATTGTGACTGGTTTCACAATTAATGAAAAATGACAGAAATAGGCTTATATGAATTTAAAAAATGTGACTGAAAATTTCAACCGTGACTGATTGATTTGCAATGTTTTAACAGAATGTATTTACATCCTAAAGGGTCTATATGCTGAAAATGTGAATGAAACAGAATGATTTTCAATATTGTTGTACGTTGTGAATGATATGGTAAAGAGTTTGCCTGCATTATTGCTTCTGTGAACGCTAACAGGCAGTCCAGGCTTGTGTTGGCTGTGGAAATGCAACAATAAACTTAAGTGCTATAAAAGTTATTTTAGTGTGCCTATTTCCTATTTCCCTTGTCTCTAAATCTCAGTTCTTCAGTGTATAATCTCGTACTGTATCTATGGCTGGATTTATACAACAAAGGGCTTCAGGGCGGCCTAGAGGGACGTTGTTGAAGCGTGCTGAAGCCTTGCCAGTTTTCGTAGAGGCTGCTTTGTTGCAGAGCCAAGTGTATAAGTATATTTTATTATTCTTTAGCTTTTGTAAAAATCCAATTTTTACAAATATAACCCAGATCTGACCTTGCCTTGCTATTGTTGGTTTAACATGGTGTCATCAGATTTGGGGTTTCCAGGCAGTGATGTAATGGTATAATAAGCACTGGATTAGGTTTAAACTATAGTCACTCATTACCAGAGGGCTAAATAAAAAAACGTATATTTTCAGAATAGCACCCATTTGTCTTGTTGTCTTTCAAGTGTTATATCAGGCTGACATCGTGCATGGAAAAACAGTGAGAATTACACGATCATCAAGCACATGGCGCAGGTATGTGATCCATTCTTATCACCAGAGGTGTCAAGTAACGAAGTACAAATACTTCGTTACCTTACTTAAGTAGAAATTTTGGTTATTTATACTTCACTAGAGTAATTATTTTTCAGACGACTTTTTACTTCTACTCCTTACATTTTCACGCAATTATCTGTACTTTCTACTCCTTACATTTTAAAAACAGCCTCGTTACTCTGTTTCATTTCGGCTTGTCATCATTAAAAAACAAAACAAAAAAAAAACTATCCAGATAAATTGCGCCATCCGGATAGAGTGAAGTTGGTTGTGATTGGATGAGAAGTATAAACATAAAACCATCCCGACACCCTATTGGTTTGTACGCGATCCATCGCACCTGCACATGACACAAATCACACAGCGCTCCAGCAAGGAGGTCGTAGCAGATGTAAAGTTACGTTAGTCTAGTAAGAAGACGTGACGTGACGTTAGACTAGTAAGAAGACGTGACGTTACGTTAGTCTAGTAAGAAGACGTGACGTTACGTTAGACTAGTAAGAAGACGTGACGTTACGTTAGTCTAGTAAGAAGACGTGACGTTACGTTAGACTAGTAAGAAGACGTAACGTTACGTTAGTCTAGTAAGAAGACGTGACGTTACGTTAGTCTAGTAAG
>OMKK01045540.1:1711-13403 GCA_900302305.1 Polymixia japonica
AACATTAACCATACTAACATTAACTATACTAACATTAACCATACTAACATTAACTATACTAACATTAACCATACTAACATTAACTATACTAACATTAACTATACTAACATTAACCATACTAACATTAACTATACTAACATTAACCATACTAACATTAACTATACTAACATTAACCATACTAACATTAACTATATTAACATTAACTATACTAACATTAACCATACTAACATTAACCATATTAACATTAACTATACTAACATTAACTATACTAACATTAACTATACTAACATTAACTATACTAACATTAACTATACTAACATTAACCATACTAACATTAACTATATTAACATTAACTATACTAACATTAACTATACTAACATTAACCATAATAACATTAACTATACTAACATTAACCATACTAACATTAACTATACAGGTGATCTACAGCTTCTCAACCAGTGTGATAAGAGACCTGAAGAGAGCTCAGGTTTGACTTGTGAAGAAAATGTGAAGAAAATGAAGTCACAGAAGAAGATGAGAACTAGCTAGAGCCTGTATGAAGTTCAAGATAACTGGTTGTACTGTGTTCTGCTTATTCACATGACTGTTTAAGGCTCTATGAGAGATTTACAAAAAGTCTATAACATAGTGAAGTTGGTATAGGGAACAGGGTCACTAAGACATGAACTCTGGTTTACTGCACATTCATCATGTCTGAAGGAGCTTCAAAAGAGCTTATAAATACTGATCCTTATGTCATCCTTCAACATGCGGTAACCATGATGTCATTTGTGACATAACGATCTGAGTGTGTCAAAGAAAAAGAAAAGTCTTCCTGGCAGTCTTCATGATTAAGTGACATGTTTTGGGGTTAGTCATGTAAAATGTGCAAAATGTCTTTTTGTCCATTAGCAGTTTTATTTTTCATGGTTAATGAGACAGACTTATCTTTATAACAGTCCATCAGATACATTTTTCTCCTGCTCAATACAATAACTAAAATCACATATAGAAAATTAACAATGCTCAGATAACATTCTGCTACATATTGACAAGATATACTAAAACAATGATTAACATTTTGTTAAATTAGTGCCACCAAGTACACACAATTTTGGGGCAATGCATATGAACAATTTTTCAAACTGCGATGGTTAAAAGTAGTTTTCAGTGAAGAACTCATTGTTCCATACAGCCCACTATGCTCCACGCTGATATCTATCCATCCCCACTGAAGGAAATATTGCAATCTCTATTGCCTCATATTATTACCAAGTCAAAGTTTACATGGTACTTAAAGATAAGGCTAAGGTTCTCTCCCTTATGGAACTGCTGTTGGTATTTTGTAATAAGCCGTAGCTCTTTCATGTGCTTAGTAACTTTCAAGTCAACTTTGGATATCAGGGTTGAGTTTTTCAGCTTATTCCATTTCTGCCAGAAACAGGAGATATTACAGGACACCCATTTGTTTGTTTTTGGGATTTCTTTTGGCAAAAAGTCAGCTGTTTGATCAACTTATTGTTGTGCAACCACAATATAACTGCAATATGGAGCAGTTTTATATATGTGTGTCTAATATTTATTTATTTTACTATGTTGCGTGGGTATATGTGGTGGACAGCGTGAGCTAGCTTACCATCATCTCTAAAGCAATATGACACACAAACTGCTAGCAATGATCTTGTCACACAACAGAAAGATGATCAGAGAGCTTGACAAAAAAAGGCACTATATTCTTTCAACAGTGGCTTGTCTTATTAAAAACAGAATTTTAAACATTTCAGTTCACAATTTATTATGCAACTATTCATTTCTGTCAACCCAGATTTCTCTTAAATAATGCATGACTTTCGCCTGTTTAGTTTCAATAGCCTAGATTGCACCGCAGGGCCGAGCACTCCTTATGAATTCTTCTCCTTATGACTTGTCTTAACCTAATGCACCTAATTCTTTTGGCATCTTTTTGTCAAAACAGAATTTGTCAACAGAGCAATAAACTCAATGTTGTACATCTACCGTTGCCTACGGCCCTGGTAACCCCACTAGGTTCTGCTGTGAGAAAGGTGGCTAATGACAACTAGGGCTTAAGTCTTGTCCTTCTCTTATAAAAAGTCCCTGGACTTAGACTCAAAACCTATTTAGTTTTAGTGTTGACTGAAGCCCAGTCTTGGCTTGTCTTGGCAACCCAACTGCCTACAAAATTAATAATAAAAAGAAAGGACAGGGAAGAAGGCTTAAAGACCCCATGAATTCTGCATATTTCCATGTTTCCTGTAAAAACAGGAAGCTAGGGAGGGACTTGTCCTGGATATTGATTGGCGTTTACAGTAGCCAATAGCACTGAAGACTAATGCTAGCTTAGTTAGCTTAGACTAGTTTAGTATTAGACTAGATTAGTATACACCCCCGAGTGCAGGATGAGTCATCAAACTTTTTAATTGTTTTCCAGGAAACGACAAATTCTAAAATACCATTAAGAATACCTACAAAATTACTTTCTTTTGTCATTGTTGGGCCAGATACTGGTATATAGGTGACGATCAGCGCAAGACATATGTGATAAAAAAACGTAAACATCTATTTTGATTTCATGGGATCTTTAAGAGTCTTATGCGACCTGCACCCACAGCTAAAAGGTTTTACATGGCTAGGTTTAAAACGTTTTAGAAACTCCTTCAATAGGGTTCACTGTTCCTGAGTATGACCACTGACAGTGGTGTGTACACACCGTAGTCGTTTTAGCGTGGTTGGTGTGTGAAATGGCTAGGACCTCCAAACACTTGGACTAAATAAACATTATCGAAGCAAAAATGAACCAATAAACAAGTGTGACATTCACAATAACAACAGTGCCACAAAAACTCCTTCAAGAAAAACCTAGATGATACTTCTCTGGTCGGAGTCACAACAGTGAGAATGACACGGTAAAGCCGGATATCATTCAATGTCAGAATTCAAATGTTATTCCTATGACCCAATGCTTAGTCATGGATGACACGCCAACATTCAGGTCTCAATGCATTTTAAATGACCAACAAGACAACTATGACAAAGTCATCTTGGGAGAATTGTTTGTTTGTTGTCCCAAAATATTCACTTCACACTCCTAGCTAAGGAGAATAATGTGAATTCTTCCATTTAGTGGTTATTCCTCTTTAAAGTAGAAGACTCCCTTTGAGACAATACCTCAGTCCAAATTAAACTTCACAAAAACCACCTCAGCACTGAGGCTTTACAAACCCAGAGAAGAAAACTACATTTCAGTTCCTTCAAATCCGCTGCAGTGGTGCTTATTTCCATGGCAACCTTTGCAAATATTTTACTGTAGCTGTCTTAAGTCACTGGAATGTCAGTAGAACTGTTACCTAAACCAATTCTGAATTAAAAACCATTGAAAAGCCTCTACCTAGTATGAGGCCTAGGACCACATTGCTATACTGTCAATGCAGATGTGCCTTTTTAGAAACCCAAAGCCTCGCATCTAAATATGTGTGATAGAGAAGTCTAAAAGTTTTAACTTCCATTGATTGTTGCTATTAGATATTAGCCACAACTCTACTGGCTGAAAGTGTGTTGCCTGGCAACATTAGCTTACTGAACATTCAAGGGGCATTAGGAACTATTGATGCCAGTTACAATGGCAGCACTCTAGACAGACAGGCTCTGGGGAAGCCTAGTCGTGACTGCTGGTCCTCTACAAACCACAACAAAATGCCTGTTTACAGAGGTAGATCTGAAAATTCACTCTCCCTTTCCTGTGCTTTTGTTACCACGTGTAAAGCTACACTACACAATTATTATTTTTTACATTAGCATAAATTCCCACTCGTCTCATCATCAGTCATCAATCCCTGAAGTATGAAGGCAGTTTCACATGCCAGATTTCATCCAACAAATTAAAATTTGAATTCTGACCAAAACAAAAAGTGTGAAAGAGACCAACTGCTGTAAAACAAAGGACTGATTTACTGGAAGCTAAGTATTTGAAGCTCTAGGCCAGTGGTGGAGTTAAGTGTTAGCATAGTACTGCTAGCATAGCATTCTGCTTGACATGATGGCTGCTATCTTCCCTCCTCTGCTGTCAACAGACTGTAAAACGGTGAGAATGAATAACTTTATAACAAGCATTAAGACGTATTGGTGGCACTGTACCTTACAAATACCCAGCTGGCCAATATGCATCAATTTCCACCTTGAGGTTTGGGTTTGTTGATTGTTTTGGACCATACAAAGTCAGGATTACTACTTGTTATGGAAGGACTTCTCACAAAGTACAGATACATTATTACAATGTAAAGAAAGGATAGAAGCGAGCCTGGATCAAGCTGCATGAATCGCTCTTTTTGTTTTCAGTCATATTTGCTCATTAACCAAGTGACCATTAAAGATCAATGACTCGTGACTTTCCTGACTTCATTGCCGGGACCAGTAATATTTAATCGTTCTGGTAAGATTGTTCCTGGCCAATTGCAGAAGCAGAGTCAGTCTACTGTCACACGCCGTCACCTCATGTGCTAAAAGAGCCTAGTCCACAAATTAGTGAGACTAATCAGAGTGGCTGAGGCCCTTGGTGACGCCTCCATGACACCTCCTCAGAGGAATGAATCATAAAATTGATCTGGTCACTTTGTCAACAAGTGATTAAAAGAGAATATAATAATGAGCAATTCATGAAGCTGGATCCAGGCTAGGTAAACTGGCCAGCCCTATTTCAATCCACATTTTAAAATGAGCATTTGGATGGTACAACTAAAAATATTATTTAAAAATATTATTGATTTGGCCATCATCGAAGTAAGCACTGATACACCTGCAGAATGCAACCGTGTTACCACGGCAACAGCATTGTCTGTCTGAATGTTGACGTGTCCATGACAACAAGATCACACAGGGATTTACCACGATCACCAAGAAGGGTCATGTCTATCCATTCCAGTTCTGTGGTCATATAGATGTTTCTCTATACAGTTAAAAACAAGAATTACTCATGAAATCAAATATACTTAATACCATTACTGATAACAAAGATTGAGGATGTTAACACTTAAAACAAGGATTATATAACCGTACATTTAATATAGGCACTCATAACAATTTGTCTTCAAGTCTGAGCCACTGAAATGCAGGGTTATCCAGCCTCCAGCCCCACTGGTCCCTACACAAAATATACTCTGGGAAATGTTGAACCTGTTGACTCAAATATATTCATATTAAAATGTAAAATATATAAGTAAGTAAGAGTGTAAAACTGTGTTCTTTCCATGTGGTGACTGGATGGAAGGAATATACAAACACTAATGTTTATGGCTTCCTTGAGATCTAGAGGTGGATCTTATTTTAACACTTCCATGTCTCCTTTTTCAGGCCTTCATTCATTCTCTCCTCTCTCCTCTTATGTCCTCTTTTCCTTCTTCTCCCTCCCTCCTCTACTCCTGCTTCTTGGAGCGTCCTTTGAAGGAGTCCATGAGGTTGAAGGCTCCCAGGTACTGGCCCAGCAGAATGCCCTGTTTCATGGGCAGGATACTGGAAAGAGAAGCACACAAGCAGAAGATGGTTAGCAAGGGAAGTATGTGTGTGTTTATGTGTGTGTTCTCCAGGGGGGCAGGTCTGCCTTTGAGCCACCGAGACTAGTGGAGACGTGAGGTACTGCAGCCCGAGGTACTGGACCGGTGCCACCCATTATTGTACCTTAATAGTTGACCCACATATCATCTTCGCAGCCTCATTTATTTTTCAAACAAAGCGTTGGACAAAAAAAGGCAGCCTTGATGTAATTTAATGTTGCCGCTATAAACTTAGTTAGCTAGCTAATGCTAACGCTAAGTAGGCAACGTTAGCCCTAGACTTGACAACTGCCACTCTGTTTATTCATCCACCAGAGCTCTTCAGCTGAACAGGCAGTGATAGTGGTGGTTGTTGTGGTTACAAAACGAAGTTTGACTTGGGTAAATATCTTCTTTGTTAGTGACTCACTCATGCGGAGAGTGCTTAGCATTGCAGAGAAACAGAACCTGGACGCCTGCCACCCTCTGTGCCAGTCAGACAGACTAGTGGTTCACGGCGACTCAACACATTCTCGTCGTTTTGCACACTAAGAGCAGGGAGACGTGTTTATCTTAGGCACCGATTCGATATCCGGCCTTCTCTGTGCGGAGAGAGAGACGTCTCTGGTGTGTCAGTTGCTATTAGAGGCTCACAGACTGCAGCTATTTCTTAGAAAGAGGAAAAAAAAAAACAAGCATGTTTTTATTTCGTATCTGCAGTTCTAGGAAGCTGGGATGTGTTGTGGAGGCAATGCTTTTTGTGTCCGTAAAAGTCCTTAAACCACATTTAATCTCAATGGGTTCCAATACAGCGTGTAAATGCTATTAAGGCACTGGCCTATTTAGACGCCCTGTTTCACTGGCAGAGAGGTCGGGGAAAAACAATAACACAGAAGAAGCATTGTTCACAAAGAATGTCTGTTTCAACTGGTGGGAGTTTGTTGTTACTTTTATCTTGCTTCCAAGACCTTGCAAAGCACTTTTCAGATTGTTGAGGAGGTCACTGGAGGTCACCGGAGGTCACAACATTAAAAGCGTATTAAATGAATGCAGACATTAAAATCAGTTTATACAAAGACAAGCAAGCAGTAAAAGCAGCCTGCTCCTGTGTGGCCTGGGTAGAGCATTAACACTGCTGGGTTTAGGGGCTTAACTCCCAACAGGACTCTAAAAACTCTGTCTAAAAACAGTATTTCAGACGTCATCCTGACTTTCTGCTGCTTGATTTCAGACCTTTCCTTTCCTTTGTCACTTCCTTCAATTTGACACAATGTCTTCTGTTCATAACGTCAATAAATGTCTCCAAACAACATCCTCTTTCATCCTCAACGTCCTCATTTTTTATCCACAATGATCAACTGCACAGTAGGTGAAGTTGCGGGTCTTTGGTTCTGCTACTTAATGGAATAATTAACAGCTGAACTTTGGGTATTTCAGCAGCCGTGGTTGATTATAGGAGTTGACAGGGTGCAGATATTAATCTCTTTCACATGCACACAGATCCACTGCTGTTCATGATTTATAACAACTAATAAGGGAACACATAGAGAATAGTGTTATATTCTGTATATATTATTCTAAGAATGTACAGTGGAGTCCACTAACAAGATCTGTGTGTGTTCATCATTCATCAGCAACTAACACAAACCTTGTTACAACAAATTAGCAAAAGATGCCGAACTTTCACTGTTGAAAACTGGAAGAAAGTCTTGTTTACACATTAATCCAAATTTTAACTTTATATTGTAATCATAAGGCTTATGTGAACAGTTAATGCAACAGTGCATAAAACCTACAGTCAAGCACGGTGGGAGAAACATTCATGTCTTGGGACTGTTTCACCTGTTCTGGAGTCAGTGAATTGCACAGGATCAACTAGACGCTGACCAAAGAGAAGTACCACTCTATTCCACAGAGACTTGCCATCCATTCTGGATTAAAGCTGTGTGGAAGAGGATTCATTTTCCAGCAGGACATTGAACAGAAACACACACCAAAGCTTTGCCAGGACTATCTGAAGACCAAGGAAGAGTAAGGAGTGTTGACTTGTAATGTCTTTCCCTCCAGTCACCAGACCTTAAACCTCATTGAACATCTCTGGGAACATTTGAAAAGGTGAAAGGTGAAACATACTGTAACATCACAGGACAACTTCTGGAATGTTCTCAAAGAGTTCTGGAATAATGTGGATTCTCTAATTCTACACAAACTTGTACAATCAATGTCAGACAGATTACAAGCTGTAATTAAGGCAAAAGATGGACAGAATATTCAGAAATGTTGGCTTTCTGTTAATATTAGCAAAATGTTTTGACTGAGTAACTATTTTAGTTACAGTGCCACAGTCACCGGTTCAGTTTGTATAATTTACCCTGCACTGATCCTGCAAATGATCTTCAGGGACCTACTTGGTTTGACATCCGTCGAACATGCCAGTGTTGATGAAGTAGGGGCAGACGATGGTGGTCTTCACTCCGTCTTTGCCGGTCGCCAGCAGCTCCAGACCCACTGACTCAGCAAAACCTACCGCTGCAAATTTACTGGCACAGTAGTCTGCAGGGGGGCGGGGTTAAAACCACAGGAACAAACAAGTAAACAGGAAGTTGAGTTACAAGGTGTGAGTGAATACAGTTAATGCCCTTCCAAACAAAGTCAAGTCAAAGTGTTTATTGTCACGTGCACATGACCTTACTCATGTTATCGTTTGTACTTCTTTCTTAATCTAAACTAATTCAAGCTTTCAGATTTTCCACTCTTTGTTTTTTAAAGAATGTGTGTACAAACAAACACCTTTTGTAACCAGTGGTGCCGTGGTAGTAGAGGTGGGTATCCCATTCTGTTCCTATGTCTTTGTGTTAATTAGGCTAGATGGGTATAAACTGGGGCGGGCCCCAACCTTTCTGAGGTTTGGAACGTTCCTTTTTTGAGCTGGGGATCAATTGTTATTTGGAGAAATTGCTTTTTTTCCCCCCACTATAAAGGCCAATTATACAACAGAAAATGGCCTTGTCAGTATTATGATTTACAATAGAATAGTGGTTTAGTCTATTTGTAATATTTTTAAATTCTAATCTGTGCCAATTAAATCACATCAATGAATGTTGTTGGTGAAAAAAGCATCAGTTGTGTGGCAATACTTCACGACTTGCAGCAACAATAAAAATAAGTTGAGTGTAAAATAGATTAAATCGGCATAACACTGAGCCATGATGACTTTGATGGCTTGAGAATAGATGACAAATAACAAGTCTAATGGACTAGATAGCATCATCGTTAAAAATATTTATTTGAGCTATATTTTATATTTTAGTATTTTCAAAGCCTACTTTCATGACAAACTATGTATTAGAAGCATTTTATTTTTTATACTAAATGTATTATAGTTTTTTTTATTTTTTAAGTATATAATACATTTACAGGCAATTGTCTTAGTGACATTTCTGCGGAGACCTGTAGAGTTCCACAACTTCAATTACAGTGCAAAGGCACAATGCAAGACATAATCTGAACTTGAAATGGATTTATTGTCCATATTGTGCAATACACTATCACAACTTTAAACACGTTCTTATCAACATTGTGCTCAGTCCATCTGCTCTGACAAATACGGGTGAAAGGGCAACTAAGTCATCTATTAAATATGAATGTTCTCTCGTCAAGGTCATCCAAGAGTTCTAAGCACTTATGTCACTGGGAGGTTCCAGTTCTTTATGACAGAACGATTCCTGCCTGTTTCCATTTTGGCTTCATGTGCTCGTGTAAGAAGCAATGACTACATCACTAAAAGGATTTAAAAAATCTTTAAAAAATCAATGACAAACTTTTTTTTTTTTTGACAAAAAAATGATCATCCATTCCAGCTTGGCAAGAAAATGTTCTTGACCCGTTTCCATTAGCTAGAAGGTTTTGTTTTCTAATGGACATAACTGGGTTCCATGTGTGTTTAGCATAAACACTTTACAGATGATACAGCTTCTTCATTCCTTTCTTCAATTTGCAGTACGAAGAACTTAACGAAGCACACGTCATGAGGATACTTAAATGTACTTAGCTCAGCTCTCCGTTCCCGTCTTAAAATATATTGTATAGTGAATCAGTTCTTTGACAGGGTCCTTTACATTTCTTAATGACCACACACTCGTAGAAATGTTAACAACCGAAGGGTTCGGAAACCGACTTCTCACTCAGTGAATGAGGACCTTCACTAGCTGCTGTACAGAGCAGAGGTCACAGTACCACACACAGACTGAAACCTCATCTACAACCATCATGATCGGATGGGAGATGGAAAGGTTTAAAGGAGTTTAATACCCAGCGCCCTCAGGAGCATCACGTGGTGAAGCTAGTGGCTGGACGGAGTGATGTTAGATCCAAAGTGATATATAACATTGATGCATAGACTTAAAGATGTATTCATCCCCCTGTTTGATTTGCTGTATTTTTCACACTGGATTTTGTGAGAGAGGGAGTCTGAAAAGCTGAAGTTTGGTGGTTTTCACATTTGTTTGCAGTGCAAAGTAATCACACATGAAATGTTCAAAATCTAAATTAAACAGGCAATACTTTTTCACTGTATTGTAGCTTGTGTCATGTGGTTAATAAATGACTCATAGTGTTGGTGTAATTCTACTGATCATCTATAATTATTGCATAAATTTAATGTCAGATCCACACAGGGCTGAGTTTGGGGCAACACAAAACACCCCATAAACTAATGGCAAGCACACACACACACACACAAACAGACCTGCTAATCCATTGACACCAATGAGTCCAGCAGTGCTGGCGATGCTGACCAGATGGCCGTGGTTGTTGGCTATCATAGCTGGCAAGAATGCCTTGTAGGTCTGAGGAAAGGTAGAAGAAAAATGAAACAGTTTAAAGAAACATTAAAATGTGACTGTGGGACACAGGACTCCAGGGCAGAGTGTGTTGTAGTTTTGATTGTATTGATTAATATACAAAGCCTTCGTACTGAGACAAGAACAGTAAAGAGAAAATGAAAAACCCCCTTCATATGCAGCCTTTTCAACAAGCTAAAGAATGACTAGAACATGCATGACTAGAACATACATGACTAGAACACGCATGACTAGAACACGCATGACTAGAACACGCATGACTAGAACACACATGACTAGAACACGCATGACTAGAACACGCATGACTAGAACACGCATGACTAGAACACGCATGACTAGAACACACATGACTAGAACACGCATGACTAGAACACGCATGACTAGAACACGCATGACTAGAACACACATGACTAGAACACACATGACTAGAACATGCATGACTAGAACATGCATGACTAGAACACGCATGACTAGTACATGCATGACTAGAACAGGCAAAGACACACCAAACACCAGAACAAATGCTAATGCTCGCGTGACCAAGGCTAATGCGAAGCCCACACAGCCCAACCACAGAGCCTAGTGGAGCTCCTAGTGGGCGATCCCACAATAAAAGACGTCAAAAGTAGGATGATGAAAACCCTCTGCATTCCCAGTGTTACGGTATGAGAAACAAAACATAAACAGCCTGAAGTACCACAGTCACCTGAGTGTTAAAACCGCCATCTGACATGTTGGACCAAGTGACACATCTTCTAGAAGAGAATATGGTTCTGAGCTATTAAAAAGTGCCCCAAAAAGTGTTCATCTCTGGCCCAATACCAACTCTGGGGTTGAGTTAGAGCCTAAACTCCTGGCTGTCGTCTCAGGGTCTGAATTCTATTGACAATTTCAACTTCTTCTGGGATCAAAGACAACGTTTTCAAGCGGATGGTTTTTGACCAAGCAGAGGAGCCAAGATACTCGGAGCAAATATATTATATGCCGTCCAAAAGTCGACTGAGACGATAAGGGAAAAATCTGAGAGCATATCAGCTCTGGATGTGAAGGACACTCAAGCTGATAAAAACAGCTTCAACAAGATGGAACCAGAGGAAAGGAACATAATAAACCCGGACCAGTCAACAACAACAACCCCCACCTCTCGACTCCAGCCCGCTAGCTAACAGTGTGGAAGACACTGAGGACCGAAGGAACCTCCTCACTCCTCCAGCAATGACTCACATCCTTATCTGGATCTAACTGCTGACTATGTCCATTAAATCCATGACCCCGCTGGCAGCGCCC
>OMKK01045541.1:0-14423 GCA_900302305.1 Polymixia japonica
ACGAGAGAAATTCGTCTGTAAATGTATTCCTCACGTCCCAGATCGAAAATATGCAGAAAATAAACCGTTCGCTCGATCTAAAGTCTGTAAAAAAACAATTAATTCTACGCCTCTTACTACTTTCGGCAAGCTTTGAATGAATTAAAACTACCCCGGTTTCGCGTGTCAACAAATCCGTGATTCCGTGATGATCATGAACTTCGCTCTTAGTCTCCTCTTTTTTACATGAAGCTGTTTCCTCGTCTTTTTGTGTGAAATGCAGCCAAGCCTTGGAGCGCTTCTTTCTTTCAGCCATTCTGTTCCTTGCTTTTCTCTCGAATTACGTCATGCGTTTGGATTCGCTGAGCCAGGCATCGATAAGAGGAACCGGTTCTCAAAGAGGGATTCGATCGAAACTTTTCTTATCGATGAACCGGTTATCGATTACCATCCCTAGTTAGTTGACTGCTTATTAGTTGAAAAAATTTCGTTGCAAGGACCTGCATGCGTCATCTTTCCCTCGTTTTCTTTGACCGGGGAACTGTTGTCACTGCCTGGAACAGATGACCATGTAAAGAAATCTGTCCCAAGTTGATGTCAGCTCAGGTTGAAAGTAAAAAAAACAACATTTGAAACACAGGGATTACTTTATCATTCATTTAGCTCATTATTTGACCCGTTGGACACATACACAATGTATACGTAACATCCAACATTGTCACATTCGTGAGAAAATAAGGAAAAGCATAATATGTCCCCTTTAATGTTTAGTATAAGCAACAGCCCCATCACTAGTCAAGTTCTGTTGTCTAACTGTTTAAATTTAAACAGCAGCCTTGAGTCTAGAGAACAGGCTTGTGGAAGCTTTATTCAAAGAATCTGCACTCGGACAGCATTTGAATCGGCAGATTCTCCTGAAGGCTTTATTTTATGGATGCACACGGTAGTCAGGACTGGTTTCATAGATCTTTGTACTCAAAGCATCACATATCTTGCATTGTCTCGTTTATGGCGAGAAGGATACACACAGTCAGATAGCAGTTGTGGCAACACACACACAGACTAGACAGCAAGCGCAAATGAATCAGAGGTCAGTCAATACAAAGCACACAGCGCCGACACGCTATCCTTTTCTCGTAGGCATACGAGTTTCGTTCTTGGCGTAAGCGCAATCAGAGCAAAGGTTACAGAGGAAGCTGGGGAATCTTAAATTTTACCTCCACAGGCTTGTATCTGGAACGCTGCCAGTGTGTAAATCCCTCAACTAGCTGGGAAAATCTGAAGCGAAAGTAAATGAGAATCACTCCTCGCCTCACACTACCTCAAAAATTATCATTGAGGCGCCCTTGTGCAAGACACTAAACCCCTAATTGTTCCATCGGAGTTCCTCGTTGCCTAATACGAGAAGATTGTGGTCGTACCTTCCAGGTGTGAATGTCGTATATTACGGTTTGAATGTGAAGCAGGATGTCCATGAAATAGCGCTCGTGCTCAGTCAACCTTCCCCGAATCAATAGAGGTTGTAAAAAAGAAAAGTATATTCGCCTAGAATATTTGTGGTCCTCAAATGCAAGATGAAGTTTTACACGTACCTCAGTAACTGTATACACTGGCGGTATTTAATCCCTCTGTATTCTGTCAATAAACAGCCAGCTATTGAGAGGTTTGTAACATTTCTTCAATGAACCCATTATGAATTAATAACTCAAAGGTCCACTATTGATGCAGTGATGAGGATGGTACCATATAACAGAAAGACATGAGTATAAATGTGTTTTATGTTTGTATTATTCATATTAAACAGAATCAGATTCATTGAAAATGGATCCGTTTGAGTTGTGGAATCTGAAAGTTCTTTCAGATCATCTTCCCATGATCAAATTTGACCTTTTTAAAAAAAAAATCTGTGCAGATACACCAGACATGGGTCACACATTTTTCACAATTCTTTTCAGTTGCACTGAGCACCCGATATTTGGGGTTTTCCTAATTAGGATTATTCAAATAATGTGATTGCAAATCACAGACGTGTTGTCTATATTGACTTTGAAATAATCTCCTGCGATTTTCTCAACTTTCTGCTACTCATTACACTGTATTGTCTTCTAAACAACAACCATCTTGCACATAAGTAGGATAAACCAAGGTGTTACATTTTTGTTCAGATTTGCAAATACTAATATTAATCGACATAACCCATAATTGCTAGACCCCAAAAAAATAAAAATAGTAATAAACTTGACTGGTAGATAGTAGACGGTGGAGTGTCAGGTATTCGAATCAGATACGTGGATAGTTTCACCCGTCATTACGTGGTTCCCATATGAATGGATGTGGCCTGTAGCAGACACCTAGGCAGTCATGCGCTCTAGGCTGGCCCTGTGGTGGAAGCTAGTTATCCTGGATAAACAAGCAGAGATAATTAGTCCAAAACCCACTGCTCTTTCATCTTGGCCCCTTCTAAAGCAGTTACCCCCACCGTTTACTCAGCGTGATGCAAGCTACAAAGTAGTTCATTTAAATCATACATATTGAACCAGCAGCGCCGAGAAGAGATGGCGGTCCTTGAAAACGTCCTTTCTAAAGCGGCGCGAAGTATTTCCTTCTGGTTGTTGTTGATGTCATTTTTAAACGTGCTATTTTAAAATTATGTATTTATTCATTTCTTCGCCTTTGCCAGCGCGGTTAAAGGAATGTCTGTTGTTGGCGCGGCTGTAACTTGGCTTAATTGCTCAATGATGAAGAGTCATGACTGATGTGTACTGACTGCGCTGAATCTATCATATCTAGGCAGTAGATCCCGTCTTAACACAGGCATTAGTTCCTCTACGGCTCTCGTATCTTGACAAAGACTGTAAAACTGTAATCTCATATAAATTCCATGTTCCAAGGGCTCTTCCCAGACAAGGCTGTGATATATGAAGTCAGTGGCATAGAAAAGGGCATATGACAGAGCGGCAGACTATTTGATATTCAGAAGAGAAGGCTTCCTCAGACTGACCTAAGTGAGTAGTAAATGTCCTTGCAGTAGTCAGTAAGGGGATAATGTCTTTGAAAGCAGAAGTCCAGATCACCGATATTTTGAGCGTTTTCTGAATTAGTATTTTTCCGTCTCAAGCTCGTAAGATTCGTTTTGATTATTTCTTTTGATGACTAATTGACCTCTAAATTGTGTAGAAGCTTTAATGTGAAATGTCAAAATGATTCACAAGAAGCTCTTAGCAGTACCTGAATGTGATTTTATCTCCGGGGGAATCCAGACATGACTCGGGCGAAGGAGCGTATCACGAGGATGTATTAATTGGTTTGATGCTGACCTTAGAAAGACCGCTTGGCCCTAGCGGAGGTAATGTTTTCTCGCTTAATACCGCTTAAAGCACTGCTGTGGCGTTATAGAAAATGGGCTGGAAGACCGGGGCGAGTTTATGTGAAAAGTGGGTGGCTCGTACGCCCCTTTAAAATCCGCGCACGTTCTTACTTACTCATAGTTTAGGAGATTGCGTAAGGGATTAAGACAGGCGTTATGTGGAATGATGTGAACCGGGCGGAGGGAACACACTGGTCCACAGCCAAGCTCTCCCGCCAGGCTTTGTAGTCCTCGTCGCTGCAGAAATGTCAGCTTAGCTGTGCGCTGCTAAAATGCTCCTCCATCACCAGATGTATTTGTGCTTTGAACAGCACTCAGACAAAATCAACCTCTTGCCAAGTGCTCTGCAGCAAAGAGTCAGCAATAGGTAATCAATACAGATTTACAGGGGAAACTTTCCCAGCTATCAGCGTGTGACATCGTCCCCGTCACTTCGCTGCACAACCAGCGAAGTTCAGCTGAACGGCGACTGTAAATTCTGTGCGGTCCCTTAAGTTTAGAAACCTTGACCGCTAACGGCCCGAATCCGGTGGGATTTCATGTTAACGAGGCTGTATAATAATAGCGTCGACTGTTCCGAGCGTGGCGGGGGGGAAGTTCGTGTACTCTGCTTCACCTGAAGCCGGGGACGCATTATCCGACGATTAGAATCGTATCAGGCTGTGAGAAGATGGGGCGCCGCCACACCAAATGACTGACGGTCACAGATTTCTAGTCTTTCCGATCTTAGAGGGGACTGGGATCGGGAGGCAAGAGATTAAGAGAGTCCTTAACCCTCACAGACAACAAGATCATCACTGCGACCGTCCCAGATCTGCTCAGACCGATCTTGAAAGTCGTGATGGCGAAATCAGTCGGGATGACCAAATCAGCCTTGATGGCAAAATCAGTCGGGATGACCAAATCAGCCTTGATGGCAAAATCAGTCGGGATGACCAAAGCGGGCTTAATGTCGTGTAGTCTGCCCTCTGCATTAGGGAAATAAGTCATTTTCTTTCCCCATAATAGTTACAGTGCTAGACGATTGTTCGTTTATTTCATTTCAATTTATTCACTTTATAATGTTAATAAATTCAATCACGTTACCCCTTCAAATTAACAACCACAATAAAGACTTAAAGCCTTAAATCTGGTACAATCCACCGAGTTAATCAAGACAACAGCGTGTTCCGACCCCTCAGATGTAGGGTAGCGCCACTCAGGGTGACTGTAATGGGATCTAATCCCAGCACAATTTAAAAGTGCGGCCCCCCACGAAAACGACTGTAGCGATATAACGAGCTGTTCTGTATCCGATTATTTCTGATGTACTGTAAAAAGTTACACCCGAGAGATTCAAAATGACATCGATATGTACAATGTCGGATTTTAAACCCTTGGCGTGGGATGTTGCAATGAGTTATGTTACAGGTTCGTTTGCTCAGCCTGGGTGTGTGAGAGAACGAGAGGCCTGAAAGGGAGGAGGTTGGAGTGGAGGTTTCTCCACAGCTGTATGTGGTGAATTGATTAAATGCTCGATTAAACACTAGGCAGAGCAGTCTGGCGGCCTAATTCAAAAGCATATGCAAATAATCTTGTTTTTTTAGATTATTTCCTCTTACAAGTCTGCATCTTTTTAAACACACAGACACATGCAATCATACCCACGCATGTTCTCACACCCACGTGCACGCACACACACACACACAGACACACACGCACACAAACAATTACATGCCCTATAGATGAGCAAAAACACCTCACACACACACACACACACAGACATGCAGGCACACATCTCAGTGAGCTAAGCACATACTATTTAAACTAACTAGGCCCCCACATGTGTGCGCACACAAGCCCTAGACACATACAAATTAATTTAAAAGAGGCCACAGGATTTCGTTGCGAATTACAGTTCTCATAGTTGCAGCAAGTACACAGCCTAGGGAATGAACAGCCATCTGCATATTATGGGATGCTAAAATAACCGCTATGTTTTACAAAGCCACTTATAGGTATATGCAGGATTGTTAGTTTTGTTTTGCACGTAATACTTAAACACACACAACATTAAGCATGCATATCGCAGTGTTTGCTTGTACACAATCAAACTGAGGAACGCACAGCGACACAAACATATACACACGCGCGCCCGCGTCCGAGCGCACAAACAGAGACACACACCTTGCACCTTAATGTCTGCATAACAAAATCTGCGTGTGCCTCAAGCATACTTCTCCTGTGATTAAACACTGTCGGGTTGCTAAGGAACAGTACTAAATGGTGTTGGAAAGTATCAAGTACCAAGATGTTAGCCCAGCAGATCCCACTATCTAGAACCTCACCAGTCAGTTAGTCAAGGCCCACAGTAAACACACACGGTTTGGAAGGATGTTGTATATAAATCTAAATCTAAAATGCAGCTCCTACCAGAGACCGCGCCATTGTTTTTTTCCAGGATTATACCAGAGTATTGTCAACATAACTAGCCGGCGGGTTATTATTATATACAGTAGAACGAGCTGTAGCGCACCAGCCCACTTCTGGCTAGGTCACGGCAATGACGTTTTGGGAATCGGAGTTAATGTTTCACTTTTCCTCAGAAGCACAGCCTGTGAGATATAACCTAGACCGCGCTTCAAATTTGAACAGCTTTTTAACGCGTACAGTACATCAGGCACCCAGGAGACGGAGTGGAAAGGCAGCTGGTAGAGGATCAATGTAACGCTCGCTTGATAATAGATATTCCAACCGTGTAATTATTAATCGGTGACATCAAGACACGTGTCGGGATCCTCTGTAGTCCACGTGTCTTCCGAATCGATACCGTTTGAAGCGGCGTTTAGACAAACGCGAGCGTGACGTACAGGTGGCTCGCGGTGTGTGTACTCGTTTCGATTTTATTTGACCCAGTGACCTAGCTATTTTCTGCGGTGCTTAAGCTCTACGGTCCCGTTTACACCCGGTGTTTAAACGCGCTCTCTTCGTCAGGATCGTGATCGTGATCTCATTTCTACCTTGCGGTATGCAAACCGGGCGAGTATTTGGGGGCAGCGGCAAGTCTGTCTTTTTGTCTACAAAAACAAAACGTCGCAGTAGCAGGTTTACGACACTAGAGGTTACGCTACTGCACATCCTGTACGTACACACAGGAGTTGGACTTAGACATTTTAGCAGGAGGCAACAGACCTAAAGAAAGTGATTCCCCGCTTCACTTCAAGTCATTCTGCAGCAGTCATATTTGCAGCCGCTGTGAATATTAGTACAGCGAATCCCTTTTCCTGTGGCTGAGGCAAAGAACGGCGGCGGGCGGGAGCGGACTTCAGAACGAGGTCGCAATGTGTAGCATTATCTCATTATGTTTCTACGCCGTCAGCGGGCACTTTATCTCTAATGCGAACACGCTGTTTGGAATGCGTTTACACCTGGCTGCCTACAGCTGAGATTACGTTGCGACGCGAGCCAGACGTCAGAAGATCGTCTGGCAGATCCGATCAACTGGCGATTCTGATGCGTGCTATGTGCATTTACGCCATTTTACATGTGCTTTCCCTCATGCAGATACAATATCTAGATACAGATAACATTTTAATACCGGGTGCAAGTGGGGTCTGTGCTCCTACTGTCTTTAGTTGCTTATAATGTGTATAACTTAAGGTCTAGTTCTAACTCTCTGTAGTATAAACTAATAGATGCTATCAAGCCAAAATGATACGGACAATGATCACTGAGGTAATACTTATGGGGACGTTTCGTACTTGTGTTATCCATATATTCAGTAGAGATACATTAGTGCTCAGCTATCAATAGAAGACATTTCTCAGGGTGTTTACATCTAGATTCATTGAGAAGCAACGACACCTCCTCTCCGATCTTCGAAGGGTTTGATTCTTGACTTTGTTTCAGAGCGCGGCAACAATCAACAAGTCGCAACGTCCTCGCTGACACGCGTCATTTACTGAATCTGATCTCCCTCTGTGTCACATACATCCCAGTTGCCGAGCCTTTCACATCACCCGGGCCCTCATCCGTTTTCCAACATCACCTGGGTAAAAAAAAAAATATGGACGTGGATGACTTTTTACGTAATAACGTAATCGTGCTATGATTTTCCGCGCCTTGCGCCGTTGCGATACGCACGTTAGTGTCCGCGCACAGAGTCCGTGGTCCGGATTAACGGCTTCTCACCAGCGTCTGGCGAACAGATTTCCTTTAAGTTAGTTTGCTCTCGCCCACCTGCTGTAAAGGAGGCAGTTAGAGCCCGAGCAGGGTTCCTGTAAAGAATGTGTGGACTATCATTAGCACTTATTCTGCAGTCTTTAGCTATTGTATTTAAAGACATGAAAAGGGGAAAAAAAACAAAAAAAAACATGATGAGCTCAGCTCTCCAAGGAGCGGCTAAACCGATAGGAAATCCTTTCATTAACTAAATCAATAAGCTCCCTGCTTTCTGTGTGGTCATAGATCTTGTTACCCTGGCTTCATTTTGCATACCAAGAGAGTGCAAACGAGATCTCTGTTTTTTTTGTTTTTTTTTGTTGTTGGCCTTTTGTTGGATGTTGTTCCTCCTTTCTTGTCTAATCTTGTCTCGTCTTCGTTATCGCTGAGCTTTGCTTTTGTTTATTTTGAAGCCTTCTTGCCGTCCTCAGAAATATCTTTATTTTGACTCATCTGTGTGATCCGGCCTGACGATCCCATCTGACAATTATCATTCCGGAGGCGCGAAGTTTATGCAGCACACATGCGTCGCTGACATTATTCGTGTTATTCATTTTTATTAGTTTAAAATGCAGACAGATATGGATGTCATGCAAAACATCTAAAACTATCCATATACCTTTTTTTTGCGGTCTTACAGTACTATAGAATACGTGCAAAAGACACAATACAGACGAAATACAGTTTCAACTAAATCAAAAAAATTCTTAAAGGGCTTTAGAGAACGGCATGCAACACGCACAATAACTTCTCTCAGTATCAGATTTCACAAGCTCTGTGTCTGTATCCTGCACAATAGCATCGGAGTACATCTCAGGGAGAATAGGACTATGCATATAACTATCTTTTGCAAGGCTTATTTCTGCACAGTTCCATTTTATCACAGATGATTACCAAAATAAAAGAAACCTCTCATAGTTACACCCCAGGTAATATTTTGAAACCTCAGATTTTTCATTAAGCAATGTGATTTGGGCAATAATACGAAAAGGTCCCCTCTAGATTAGGATTCAGTACGCTTCAAGGATAAGTTCCTGATTAACCCCGTAATACATTTATTTGATTCGCTTAATCTTGCCTCATCTTCCACCACAGATGTCTTTAAAATTTGATCCGAGGGTATACTTTGGTTGAGAACAATGGATGACGAGAAAAATATCAGAATATCTCTGGACCAAGATGGAGATGGATTTCTCTGAAACACAATGTTTAATGACTCATTATTGCGGTCAGCCACTGAAAATAGATGAGATAGACATTTTATCCTGATTAACGCCTCTAATGGGTTTGCCCATAAAACCAAACTGTTCCTTCAGTGATGCATGCTGAGTCTGTCTCTCTCTCTCATATTTTCAGGTCGATAATGCATACACTAATCCATCAAGATTGACAATGATCATTAGAATAATAAGGAGAGCAGATATTTGATATGAACTCTCCTGGTGGCTGTTGCCAGCTGAATGAAATTGTCTGAGACAGGCGGGCAACCCTGACAGGAGAAGCCAATAACTCTGCAGAACTCTCATCATGGCAGGTTCATCCCCCAGATAAACGGTTCTATTTGCAAATAAATATACTGTAGATTATTTATATTTCTTTCTTCTAACTGTGGCACCTGAGAACACACAATGTCTCCCCTTCCACTGTGTCTATGCCTCTGCAGACACAAACTCGATAAAGAATTACCGCTGAACAATTTCTACCCTTTTTTTTTTTTTTTTACTCAACTGTTGGCAACCTGGTGTTGGATGCACACAGAATTTGGTATTGCAGTGACTAGAGGGAGGTGTGTGTGTGTGTGTGCGTGCACGTGCATGTGCACGTATGGTTATGTGTGTGTGTGTGTGTGTGTGTGTGTGGACATGCCCTTGTACATATGTATGTGTGTTTTTCTATGTATGTGCTAGTGTTGTATATGTTTTCACGCATGAGTGCGCGCAAGCTAGCGTGGTTTTTTCCACTGTGATAGGGATTTTTGCCCACTTGTAAGCCATAGCACTTATTTTAGCATTTATAAAATCCAGATGGCTATTAATTACTTAGGCTGCACTTGCTGCAACTCACGGAATTGTAATCCCCACCAAAATGCTGTTCTTGACCTCTTTTGAATGAATTTGTGTGTGTGTGTGTGTGTGTGTGTGTGTGTGTGTGCAAGAGAGGAACCTGTCAATCCCATTGGCAGACCTATCGCATCAGGATTAATTAAACACAAGGACAATACTAAGTCTTTCAGCACCAGTATTGAAATTGAGCCACCTCATCAGCTAACGACATGGGTCAGCTCCGGTTGAATGGCGTGGACCACCATATGCAATTGATGTAAAATACTATATCTATACTGTATGTAATGACATTTAATGTCCATGTCGGCCAATAGGCTTGACTTTTATAAGAATGCTGAGTGCTCTAATGGTGATGTAATGTGATCCACATTAGGACTGAGAGACTATTAGGTGTGATGCAGCATTGCCACTGCTGCAGGTGGGTAGTGGGGCGACTGTGCACTGGCTTGTCTCACACTGTGATGAAACAGCGGCCCAGTCAGGTCCTTCTGCTTTTGAAAAGTCAGGTGTTTTCTTTAGGAAGTCTAACATGTAACAAACCAAGAAGGAAGGGTCAAACAAGGTCTGGGTTACAGTTTAGTGTTTATAACATCTAGTGGTGAATTGTACAATGAAACAGAGCTACTACAATATGTAAATATAATATTACTACTACTACTATACTACTAGGATATTTAGATATAATATTACTACTACTACTATACTACTAGGATATTTAGATATAATATTACTACTACTACTATACTACTAGGATATTTAGATATAATATTACTACTACTACTATACTACTAGGATATTTAGATATAATATTACTACTACTACTATACTACTAGGATATTTAGATATAATATTACTACTACTACTATACTACTAGGATATTTAGATATAATATTACTACTACTACTACTACTACTATACTACTAGGATATTTAGATATAATATTACTACTACTACTATACTACTAGGATATTTAGATATAATATTACTACTACTACTACTACTACTATACTACTAGGATATTTAGATATAATATTACTACTACTACTATACTACTAGGATATTTAGATATAATATTACTACTACTACTATACTACTAGGATATTTAGATATAATATTACTACTACTACTACTACTACTATACTACTAGGATATTTAGATATAATATTACTACTACTACTATACTACTAGGATATTTAGATATAATATTACTACTACTACTATACTACTAGGATATTTAGATATAATATTACTACTACTACTATACTACTAGGATATTTAGATATAATATTACTACTACTACTACTACTACTATACTACTAGGATATTTAGATATAATATATACTACTA
The DNA here is from genome assembly GCA_900302305.1 of Polymixia japonica. NCBI lineage: Eukaryota > Metazoa > Chordata > Actinopteri > Polymixiiformes > Polymixiidae > Polymixia > Polymixia japonica. Next base: position 10,957 of record OMKK01045541.1, read on the forward strand.
CTACTATACTACTAGGATATTTAGATATAATATTACTACTACTACTATACTACTAGGATATTTAGATATAATATTACTACTACTATTATACTACTATAATATTTATTCTCCAGTGCTCATCTATCACTTCATTTAGCCTTTTAAAGACATGATTAGCATGATGACATCACAAAGCGTATCAATTGTTGTTATTGAGTCAGTGGATGGAACAACTTGTTTGGTATCTAGATGTAAAAACATCATCTATAAGCGGCTTATTCAGGTGGAGAATTCAATTCTCTACAAGTAAATTGTTTATTATTATTATTACATTTTAATTATAGTGGTTGGCTTCAACAGTAATTGTTGAACTTTTGTGATTTTCTGAGTTAAAATGGAAAATGTTAGTACCTGGTTAGATCTTCATTCGATTATTTGTGTCTTTACTGTTTTATAATCATTGCTGAATTTTCCCCCCCTCTCCCATTAACTTAATGATGACTATTAGACAATCTAGAGAAGAAATTTGGCCAGGTTATTAAGGCTAATGTTTTAACGTTATATGGTGTTATTGATATGTCAGTGCTTAATGTGAGAGCCGTCTATCCACTCTGTTATGAATGATTCCTGCCACTTAAGCCCTGAATTGAGTCATTCATTCTCTAAATGTAGGCAAACTGAAAGAAGCAATGAAATCAGCAGATTTTCATTACCATCGACGGTCTACTCCAATAATAATTGGGGAAAAAAGAAAAGGTCCTGTGTGAAATTCGAGGCCACTCGCATTGATTTTGATCTATTTTGCTAAAAAGTGGAGAAGTGAAGGCAGTGTTTATGTACTGTGAGAAAAGGTTTGTAAAATGCAGCGCTTCCTCACTGAAATTTGGTTTAAATTTGCTTTAATTAAAAGGACCTCCATGGTGGTTTGAATAGCCTAAAGATGGCGTTTGGGCACCTATCTGAAGTTTTGTGTCACAGGAGAAATTAACTAAAGCGAGATCTAATTCCGTAATGTACAGGATAGTTTGCTGTTTGCACAAGGTTTTTATGGATACTATGGAGGTTTTGCTACTACAAACTGCTGGCTATTTAGTGTAATTATCACCTAAAGGAACATGACTTAATGAATTATTCCTACCATAACTGATAAGCTATATCCTGGGAAATAATGTGCCATGGCTGCACTTAACATTAAATAACTGGACTAAGTAATTCACAGACGACAATCAATTTGTGACAGTTGTCATATGGCTGATTGGACGTAATATATTTTACAAACATGTCTCTATTTGCCTATGGATTTTGGTTTTATTCAGTAGCTAATATGCTAATTTCTTTTGTGATATTAAAGATGATCTGCTTGATTGTGGTGATAGGTCAGTATTTTTTAAACCTCTTGTTTTGGTGCTGGATGGTCTGGAGTGAAATCTCTAGTTTATGACTAACCTAAGTTTTCAGTTGTTTTTAGTTTTGGTTTAGTCTCCATTTCCCCTGAGCTGTTGGTTCACGACTTGATTGACAGCCTTCACCTGCATGTTCATTGGTGCATTGGGGTTGCAGGGCGGGCCCAGGTCGGTCTGTTGACTTAACACACACACGCACGCTGACAGGCGCTGACTGCAACGAGACAAGGACCCGCCACACTGGTCCGCAGCACCATTTTAACTGGCTGCAGTTATACAAGAATCCCGCCGAACCTCTCATGTCTATTTAAATCAAACAGATTGAAAGTTAGAGGTCAGAGCCTAGTCAGCCCATGCAGAAGTTGCAAGCAGGTAGTAGATATTCGCTAAAGAGGCAAAGTGATTGCCTTAAGACCTTCTCTTCAGGAGATGTATCCAGCTGATTGCTGGAAAGATTCTGTGTTAATGCATTAGAACTATTCACAAGGTTCTGGGATGGCTCTCTGGTTAAAGCTTCACAGAGTACAGAAAGACAATCTTTCTTATAAACCATACGGGTCAGAGCTGGCAATTTGTTGAAGTTATATACTGGTAGGGTATGTGAAAGAAAGAGACAAATCAAGTCTTAGATTGTCCAGTGACTCATGTTTAAGAACCGTAATTGTATTTAAACAATTCAAAGTGTACTTGAACATAGTGCATTAAACGGTGAGTCATTAATAGAGTAAAGGACTATGAAAAGTAACAAATTTAAATGTCAATTCCTTGTTTTCATTCTGATAATGCATGAACATCCTGTCTAAATAGTCTCCTGTCTAAGCTTCTCTATATTGTTTTACCACTTTTTGCAAAAGACAAAACATTCAGGATCTCAGTCAGGATGTGATTCATTGTTTTATAGCCTTACGACTGTACTTTACAATATAAATATATCGAAAATACATATTTTAGAAATGATGGCTGGGTGGGTCATTTGTGGGTCATTTATGCATCAGATGTTGCAAACGGAGACTTAACTCAATGTTTCTGGATGACCTATACAACATGCGGCAGGTGAATCGAGAGGGCAAAGTGCACCTTGTTTAAGGTCCTCCATCGCTCCACAACAGGTCAGATCCAGGTTACCGTGAATGGAAGAGACGTAAGAAGGACATCATGGATTATTATAGAGTTTTTCACCCTTGACAATGACAACAGTCATGATACCGTTAAGTGTTCTGAGGACAGTGATACACACCAAGGTAGCATTCAATACATGAAGCAACGCTATTCTGCTGTATTTGTTTGTATTTGTATCTTGTATATGTATTGCGTACGTTATACTTTCTATATCGCTCATAAAAAGAAAAACAAGGAAGTTGGATTAACACTTTTACTGTCGAGAGGAAAGTGACATCTTCAAAAGGCAACAAAGTTTCCACCTCTTCCTTCAAATCGCCCCCCAAAAAAAAACAAAAAACAGAAATTGTTTTTATCTGGTGCTGCTTTTGTGGTTTGCTGAAGCAGGTATGAAAGTGGACTACGCCAAATCAAATTATTGTGCACAATAACTCAATGTAAATTAGCCACCTGTTGCGGGGAGCGTCTATAAAATAACCTTTTCTAAACTTCAGCAGAAGCAGTGCTGCTGCAGCCTCTTTCCACTCGAATCGACATAGATGACTTGTTCCTACGATCCCCCAGAAAAGGGACAGAAAAGTTAGTCAGCACGTCTGCGGATACAAACCCGTGGACCAGCAAATTGAAACTTGTTTTGGCTTTTGCCTATTTCTCAACGCCTTTGACGCATCCCTGCCACGTCTTAACCCGAACCCTTCTGACGGTCGACGACAGATAATATAGAGCTCTCGATGAAATACCGGAGGAGGCCGGCCGCGCGTTAACGTCGCGCTCTGCTTTTTTTTTCCTGCCTGCCGCGTGTCGCGCGCTGCCGTCGAGCCGCCTCATTACACCGCGCGAACGCAGCGTCTGCCGGGACTGACACAGGTATGAAACGCACACGAGGGCAGACTTTTTTTTTTTGCTTGTGTTGGCACCCTGTCTTCACCCTGGCTTGTCACCCATTTTGGGAGGTTGTCACAGGGT
>OMKK01045564.1:0-13403 GCA_900302305.1 Polymixia japonica
TAGAGGTATATTATATACAGGTATGATAGAGGTATATTATATACAGGTATGATAGAGGTATATTATATACAGGTATGCTAGAGGTATATTATATACAGGTATGATAGAGGTATATTATATACAGGTATGCTAGAGGTATATTATATACAGGTATGCTAGAGGTATATTATATACAGGTATGATAGAGGTATATTATATACAGGTATGCTAGAGGTATATTATATACAGGTATGCTAGAGGGATTATGTGGAGGAATATTCAACAGATGTGGGTAAATATATATACAGTTAATATAAATATGATATATGCAGCACGTTAAATGCAGCGGTATATATAGTAGTGTTGTACATGTTATAATACTGTGCCTTGCTCTACCCATTGAGCTACACAGGGAATAGAACCCCTAACCGTGACCCAGATAGGCCAAATTCGTCAGCTTCAAAATGATCCCCATGTACATATGCAACAAACAAATGCAAACAGACGCACACAAACACATTAAACACTCAAATGGTAAGGCATGGACACACACACACACACACACACACAGAGGTATGGTAGCATGTGCAAAACAGTTAAGTAAAACTGCCTCCATGCATTCTGCTCCCTCTTAATGAAATTCACTGCAGAATTATTTAAAATTGAAAGTTTTGTCTCTATTGGTGAATTAAAATGCATAATGAAGCATCGTGACAACCCTTACACATTTGTACGTAATCGTATCTTATTTCACACTAAGGTGATTCTAATATATAAAGCGATATGTAATAATATTCACCAGCTACCAATAAATTGTGTTTCTACACCATTTGGTTTGCTGAGTCATGCTGGTTAGTTCAGATTGTGATAAAGTATTAGGTAGCAGCCAACTGCTTGTGTACAAATATTGACATATAATGAATAACTATTCATATTTAGACTTTTCTCTACTTCCAAGTGAATTAATGAAATCAGTCTCATCTGAACTGCAACGACAAACACAGGCCTCTTAAAGGAAGTCATGCTGTTCAGAAGCAGCTTCTGAGTGCCTGTTGCCTTTGTTGTCTTGGACATCGCAGGTCTATTGCAGGTTTTAACGAAATTAAATGGAATTAAAGAGTTGGCCGCAGGGGGTCTTGTAAAACCACCACTAGGACTACAGGAAGCAGCCAGGCTAAACATCCTGCTGCCTGCTGGCCCCAGGATCCAGGGAAGGGAGAGACCAGCTGCCACGGGCCCAAGTGGAGGCCCTCTATCTGGGCACGGAGACGAATCACGCTGGGTACACTGTCTGCCGCGGCTGGGGAAGATGAACGAAGAGGGACGCATGACCAAGAGGGGTCGTGTGCCTGTGTTTGTTCCATCTAATCCTAACATCTACCTTTATCTCTCAGACACACACACACACAAAGGCAGATGAGTAGGCAATCCAGTCAGGCGGGCAGGCAGGTGGACATGGCCAGGAGACAGGCAGGCAGTTGAGGAGACTGACAGACGGGCAGTTGAACAAACAGATGGGCTATTGAACAGACCGACAGGCAGTTGAGCAGACAGACGGGCTGTTGAGCAGACAGACGGGCAGTTGAGCAGACAGATGGGCAGTTGAACAGACAGACAGGCTGTTCCAGGTCCAAAGTAATTAAACGAGCTGTTTTTTCCCTGCCCACTTCCGCTGCATTCTAAGAACACAACCGAGCTCCGAGAACGTTCTGTACCTCCAACGTCCTCCTACGACGCTGGTACCTGTGCCAGGAACAACCGTCTTATACCACCAACTGTTGGACAAGAACCATCTCTTCAGATCAACATTACATCATCACATTAAAGACTCACGCACGGAGGCTGCAAATACCCAGTCTATCATACCGCCAAGAAAACAAGGCTGAAAATGATATCATTGTGCTTGTGTGTGTCACGACCTGTAGTGCGATAGTTTAAAACACACAATGTGTACAGTGAATACACACACACACTACCCTGAATGTGACAAAGCATTACAAGTAACATTCCATCTTAAAAGACACATGATGTGCAAGTTATTAAGACACCATTTTTAATATCAAAATTCGATGCATTTGTTTTTACAAAAAAAAATAATATACATATCACAGCAGTGTTTTTAACTGTATAAAAAACACAGGGAATGAAGGCGAGTGCAGAGTAGACAGGTATCCTGAATTATAGTTGGGAAAGCAGCACCATCTGGTGGTGGGAAAGGGTAACTGCTCTGTGCACCGCAGGGCCAGAGGCTGACACTCGGCCTTCAGCGAGGCTCTTTTACTTTTACCAAATATAAAACGGTCCATGTGAGACCTGGGAGAGGTACCCTGTCCTTCAACTTTGTTTTGTGTTGAGGTTCGGCCAAAACGCGAAACAATTCGAACAACAGCTACGAACGGATGAATCTATCAATTATTTTCCTTCCCTTGCGATGCTTCCTTGATTTTTCTCCATACTTATGCAGGAGAGACACGATGGGTAAAACCGGGGGACATTTTTCACGATAGAGACACGGACTAGCTCCCCGAGGACGGAGCTCACGAGTCATTTGGAAGGCCGAACAATTTGACCGTGCCGGCCTCGCGGTTGTTGTCGTATTTGCCCTCCTTGTCGTCGCAGGCGTACGCCAGCAGGGGCCTCTTGGGGTGCCAGGCCACGGTGAAGGTCGGAGAATCACACTGCACCTCCCACAGCTTCTCCCCTGGACACAAAAACAAACACACACATGTAAAAACACAGGCACGCACACACGCAACATGGTGGTGTAATCGGTAGGTACACTAGGTTTAAGCCCCCACGTCAACAAACAGCCGCCCTGCTGAGCTGCCCTTGAGCAAGACAATCAATCACTACAAGCTCAAGGGGCGCTGTTCTTTAACTGACCTAGGACCTCCAAATGATGGGTTTGTTACCTGCTAAAGTGGCCAGTAGAGTAGACCAACTCACCAGCCACAGGAAAGTAAGCAAGCTACGCTCTGCCTCTGTCAACAACTACCAACGGAGTGTCACTGAGCCAGGCACTTAACCAAACTGGTCAGGTGGAGCTGTTCAGTGGTCAACAGTAGAAGGCTGTGGTTCTACTGGGCAGCTCCCAGTGGTCAACAGTAGAAGACTTTGGTTCTACTGGGCAGCTCCCAGTGGTCGACAGTAGAGGACTATAAGAGTGTAAAGCAGCGTGCTGCTTCCCTGAATCAATCAAGTTTTAAAACCACTGCTGGTATGTTATTCTGACCTGTTTCGACCTCTGCGATGTCTATGAAGTGATCCTCTGAAGCTGAGGCCAGCATCTTCCCATCATGGCTGAAACTCAGCGTCCTCACCGGCCAGTCCAACCTGGACGACCGCAAACAACGGAGAGAAAACTTTATTAAACAAAGCCAAGCATTATGATTGGTCGATGACACACTGACTGTGCCAAGACCTCCCACAACACATGGCTAACCACGCTTTACTGGTTGCTATGACAACCATTGTTGTAACCAGGGTGATTATTCTATTATTCTTATCTTTGTACACTACTTTGGAAGAACCCTTTTAGTCAGAATACATGTGTTGGTAACCGTTGTATAAAAGCCATAATATCCTTGAGGACAACTGTTAAAATTGTGACTTTAGAAGAATTTATTTTCATTTCACTCTCACTCACTAGTTGTTCAGACTCACCTGGAGAAACAGCGGACACACACCAGCTCTTCTACGTTCCACAGGCTGACCAGGGCGTCGGCACTTCCTGTGGCAAAGTACTTCCCCGTGGGGTCGAACTTGATGCAAATGCAGTTGGACGGGTGGGCGTTGATGGACTGAATGAGCTTCAGCTCGGGGTAACTGCAAGACGGGACGCAAACACACAAGCATCAGATTTTACTGCACAATCATGACGTGGACATTTTTTATTTTTTAACTTAAGTAATGACACCGGTCCTGGTACGAAATAGGTTTTGATTTCCAAAGCAGAGAGTTAGATGAGAGTTTCTTTGGGAGGCAACTAGAGTAGAGGAGAGGGAATGGGATTTAGTGGAGGGGGAGAACACGAGATATTAAGAGATGAGTCTTCAGCCTGCGGCACAAGATAGGACATGACTCTGCTCTGAATGAGGAGGTCATTCAATCAGCGAGAAGCCAGAAAGGAGAAGAGTGAATCAAACCACGGTTTAAAGAAAGAGGAGAAGGACTGACGTATGAGGAGTTATCATCGTCTTCTTATCAAACAGGGTCAATGGGGTCGACTAGTTCCTCTCCTCGCTCTCTTGCTCTGCTTGTGAATAAGCCTGAACTGAGCGTTGGAGCCGGGTGGGGAGGAGGAGGCAGAGCATGGTGGCCCGGTAGCGGAAAGCAGAGCACCTACCTCAGGATGTTGATGCAGCCGTTCCCGTTGGTGAGGAAGAACATGTCGTTGTCATTGTTCCAGGAGATCTCGTTCACCTCAAACTTGAACTGCTCCTCGGCCTTGGAGCGATGCGTCTTGGCGTCGATGAAGGTCACCACGTCATCCTTGTTGCCCACGGCGATGGTCTGGCCGTCCGGGCTCCAGCAGATGTTGATGTTCTCGCCTAAAAACAAAACAAAACAAAAAGACAAGACAAACGTGATTAAACACAGATCGACAAGTCTTTTATTTGTTTTAAACCACACGCGGTTTGGTTGGCAGGTAGCCAACCATCATTTGGAGGTTCTATTCTATTTCATTAAGCTAGCTGACTGATACATTATTGAAAATGTCTGGTGAATTTTGGCATCAGCCAGCCACTGTAGCAAGTCTAGACAAAGCTAGTTTCTCGGGGGGGTCATTTACGCACCTTTTGTATTGACGGTGGCGATGCATTTGGTAGTGCGGACGTCCCATATCCGTATGGTCTTGTCTCCTGATGCTGTGACGAACAGATCTGGGTTGGTTGGATGCCAACACAGCTGGTCCACGCTGTCACCGTGACCTCTGTAATTGTTTTCCTTCACCTGGGGACAGGAACAAGCAGCAACAAAGATTAATAGATGAACATGAATAGGGAAAGAGGACAGTGACATTTGCCACACCTCACGTAACTACTAGGTGAGGTTTGGCTTGGTACCACAGAATTGCTAGTCATAATGTAAATTCATTGATCAGTAATTGCTTCTTGTAAAGTCAAGGCAACCAGAAGGTCCTGGATTTGATCCCCTGTGTGGTCATACCTGTCGAAGTACCCTTGAGCAAGATACTGAACCCCTACCTGCTCCAGTAAAAACATGTAAACAAACTGCTATGATTATCATATTTAAGAAAAAAGAAAAAAAACAAATATTTCAACAATCCCATTTCTTCTTAACTTTATTCTTAAGATAAAGATGAGAAGAAAGTTAAGAACATTCTTAAGACACTTCTTTGTGAATATAAACCTTTAAAGTGAATTGACTTAACTTTTAAGTTAATTAACTGTCTTCTTTAGGTCCAAAATGAAGAAAAAAAGACATTTAAGAAGAACTTTCTTCTTAAGAATGTTTGGTGAATCTGAGGTTTGGGTTAGTTCTATGATTGATGTATTTATTTAATATTGTGGTTTAGTTTAACCATCATTCAGAGACCAGGCTAACACTAGCATGCTAGCAGAGAAGTCAACACAGACTCACCAGACGGTCTTTTTCCAGGACAAAAACGCTGGCTGTTTTATCAAAAGACCCCGAGGCGAGTCTCCTGCCATCGCAGCTCCACGCAACCGAGTGGACCTTGGCTGTGTGTGCAGGAAACTCCCTGCTTTTATTGTTATTCCTGAAGCTGTCCTGCATCTCCTGGTAGTACTGCGACGCCATCTTCCAAGCGTGTGGTTGCCAGGTTGGATACCGTGTTGACTGTAAAATGTAATGTTCTATCTTAAATTAGTCTTATGTGTTTCCAGAGTGTTTCTAAAGTTACGTCCTGTTAAATATCACTCCAGAAAGAAGATAAGTAGATTATTATGCCAATGCTAAATGGCTTTAAATACATTAGGCACGAGTTTCAGCTAACCTGGCAACCCAATGTTCCCTAGTGCGTACGCGTCTTGTCTACGGCAGCCTGAGTGGGTCTGTTTCATTTGCGTTTGCGTAAAGGCAAGCACATTCACTTGAAGAAGGGCATGGCTTTGAATATTTAGGGAACCGTTAGCCCATTCTGCCTATAAAAACGGTACAAACAACACAAGCTGCAGTTGAAATTGCAATTTTATTTTATCCAGGTGATGCTTAATGGACATCCATGTTTAAAAAACTTAAACAGTCAAGTTTCAATCCCAAACACACACAATATCAATAGTCACACAAACTGTCAAATAATCCCTTTTACCCACTTGTTTAAGAAATATGCAATTACTACAGGTCCGAAAGCACACCGCAGGCATAGGCCAAATTCAGAAATAGGCTGTTTGTAGGCCTGGACAAGGCCTAGATATGCATAACATACAGGCCTGCAGTACCATAGGCCACTAATGCCAGATTGCAGTGATCTTACTTTTAGATCTACAAAAAACAGCACAGGCTCAGATTGGCTATGTGAAGCCTAACAGTTCAGTTACTCATTAACATCTCGTCCAAATGATGTGTGAATCATGGAAACAACTAAATGCAGTTTAAATGTGATTTCTGTGTTATAAGAAAGATTTACAAGGTGTGAACGCATCTCATATAAATGTGCCTTATGTATTTTGCATACTCTGTAAAATGATTCAGTTCTCTTTAAAGTTGCATCACATTTCTGGAAAGCTATATGGACAGCAAGGCCTACAAACAAAATTTAAGGAATGCACACTGAAATTAGGATTGGGTTTACAGAGCACAGAAACAATGAGGGTATCTCAGCATGTGCATAGGGCTCTGGATTCAGTGCTTGTGAGCCAGCTTGTGGAGGAATGCAAGTGGAAGACATCTACACACGTCATGCCATTTGTGATGAAGGGATGGTGACAAGATCTCATGTGTTTTCATACCACCACCAAGTACAATTTAGGAAAGTTAGGCTAAGAGGCAGATGTCTATGAAGAGGTAGACAAGTAGACAAGCACCTAATGTCTCAGAAGGTGTTCCTGACTTTTCTCATTTTAAACACACAAATGGCTTTTCATTTGTTTCCTAAAGCTGTCTGATGTCAAGTAACCCCAAATCACACATTAGGCAACAGACTCCCAACTCCTTTCCCCAGGGACCCTGCACCTGAGAAGATTTGTGTAGTTAGATATGGTAAGATATCTATTTAGTTTAGAACTGCATAGATGTCTCTACAGTAGGTGAGGAGATAAGTAAGACAGTAAGATTGGAAGTATACCGCACAGTCACACAGCTTCATTTGCACTTCCACCAAAATGTTATTTTTATTTATATTTCATCAGGGTTTCTAATTATGACTTGAAGCGTCAGTGAATAAACCAACCCGCTCCTCCTTTAGACAGCCTGGGTGTTGAAACATTGACCGGCCTGACTGTGCCGTAGTCCTTCCTGTGTACGTTTATGCTGTCATTACCAATCAGCACCTCACTAAGACTGTGGTGTGTGTGTTTGTGTAGTCGTTTAAGATAACTCAATAACTTCTGATCAGAAGAGCCATTCCTATACAGGTTCTTATTGTGCCTAACTTCTAGAGAATGATATAGTGGATTTGAACTATTTCTCAGTTTTCTAGGGCCTCCCTCAAACCTTTTAAAGGGCCCCTGGGGACCCCACTTTGAGAATCCTCTGGCCCATGCTGTTGTTGTTGTATTGTAACTCACTGATAGTCAACACACTGAAACCTCTATCAGCGCTTCATCTGAAAAAAGCAGAAAAAGTGCCTTTTACATGTGCAGTGCTGTTTTCTATTTGCTTTGCGATAACCCTGGCTGTAAACATTGCTCCTTGATGTTGTTGATGTCTAATTAGCTTGTTGCTTTTATCAGATGCATAATTCGGCGGTGACTTGAGTTTGTCCCTCCTTCGTAGATCCAGGAAGAGTACAGGGAGTTATTGTTATTAAGTTATTAAGTTATTGAACGCATACTCTAAATACTTTCTACTACAGCTAGGGCTGCACTATTATGGATAAAATGATAATCCTGATAATTTTGATAGATATCATGAACAGAATTATTAATCATGATTATTAGTCTTGATTATTTGAGAAACAAAATTATTTTATCATACTTTTTACATGACATCTTGAGTATTGTTAACCACAGCAGATGTTCTGAATATAATTAAATTTTAGGTTTCAATATTGCCAAATTCTACAGTTATTAATTGCGCGTACTAAAATCATGATGTAGGACTATACTCTACTAATTGTGCAGCCCTAATTACCACTGGGGTTGAAGAAGAAGAAGAAGAAGCAGAGGAAGAAGAAGAAAGAGCAGAGAAGAAGAAGTTGGAGTCTAAACAGTACAGTGCATTCCTTCTGATGACACAAAGTGACAGTGAACAGATCCTTTGTGCATCAAGTAGAAAGATGCTAAAGCTTTGCAGTCATTGTACAAGTTGAAGTGTCTGTAACTGAGGAAAACTGAGGTTCTGTGCAAATAATGCAGCTTTCCTCATTTCAGTCTGTCTCCCAGGACCTGTTTCCATAAACCCTTTAAGAATAAACAACGTATACAGACAGACATTGTAGAAGGCCCACATTTTACACACTTGCTGCGCTGCTGCTCAGGCCCACAAGAGAAACTGTTTGGAAAATCTTGCAGTTTTAATATATGAGAGATATAATGTGTGTGTGTGTGTGTGTGTATGTGTGTGTGTGTGCGTGCGTGCGTGCGTGTGTGTGTGTGTGTGCGTGTGTGTGCCTCTACAACGGCTAGGAATGTAAACCTTGTGATATGAGAGTTAACATCAATTCATTAAACTGCACTTGATATCACTCTCATATCAGGATTCCTTTACGATGGTGAGATTATGGACTCAAGTCCGGGATCCTCAGAGCACATCTTAGCACTCTGCGTCAGCGCTGCCGTTGACCGGATCTGATTCAGCAGGAACGCCGGGGGACAGGGTGGTGGCGTGGACGTCTTCAGCGTGGTTGACTCCGTTGGACTGAGCAGACTTCTCTGGCACCTCCACATCATTCTCCTCCCTGGAGGTCAAATGAGAGGTCAACAGAAGTTAAAGGTGAATATTGATATACAGCAAATTGTGTACAAACTAGTAGGAACGCCTGCTCCAGCATGAGTCACAAATACAGCAGCCTCAACTTAACCAGACGTGCCAGATGGTTTGTCTACACAGAACAATCTGGAGTCTTTATTGGAAACTGTTTTACAAAAGGGCAGGCACTTTCAAAAAATACTTGGTGATTGGATGATTGGATGATACAGGTGATTGGATGAACCATCTGTCTATCACGGGCTAACCCAAACCCTTTAGCTGCCAGTAGTTCCTCATAGGACACCGATTGGTCCGAACCAGCCACAATTGCATTAACTTGAAGCCTGATAAGATGGATTCTTGTGATTGCAATTCTCGCAGTGAACTCGTGATCCCGCGAATCCAGCTGCCTCACAAGGTAGGCCTCAACTGTCTCAAGGCTTTAAAGTCCTTCCCTAACCCAACTCGTCCCCTTCATCTACATCTACTCTTGGGAACTGAATAGATTTAACAGGCATCATCCACAGTATCGCAGATTTCACCTGGATTTACTAGGCCAGTATATTTCATTGCCTTCCTAAAACATTGTACAGTCACAATATATTTTGCGTTGACAAACTTTCTGCATTTTAGATGCATTGCATTAACTGTTTAGAAATGTTAAATGTTATTGTGTGACATTTTAAAGGGGATGTGGTTTGTGTGTTACTGCTATCTATTGAGCGCTGTATCTTTGACCCTTGCACTCCTCACTATTGGTCTGTTGCTGATTTAAACTTATTCTGCTGTAGTGCTGAATGGAATGTAAGCCAAATGCTTAAACAGCAAATGTAAACTGGGTAAAAGGCCATAAAATCATGGATGTCTGCAGTATGTGGTCACAGAGAGGAACACAAACTACCTGACAATGCAGCCGTTGCTGACCGGAGACTCCAGGGCCCCTTTCTCAGACAATGAGCTCCGGGACCTTCTCTCCTGCCAGGAGGCCACTCTGGGCTCTTTTCCAGTGTCGGAGCTCTTCCTCCTGGCCACCACGGGCCCCGGGCCCGACCCTCGTCTCTCCGGGCTGACCCTGGGCCCCGCTGGCTCGGCGGGGACAGCCAGAACCCCGGGCCCCTCTGGATCCTTGCCAGAGTCGGTGCTGGTCCGCCTCCCGTTCAGGCTGTCAGACGAGGAGACGTGGCTCATCTGTCCCTCCCTCTCGTCTGGAAAAGGAAGAGTTTCGTTCCGACATGAGATCGTCCTCCGTCTGAACATGTGACTCCTACTCTGGTAAAGCAACTGCTGGGCATGACAGTAAAACTCACTATGAACTATTATTGAGGTTATTAGCAATATAATAGAGATATTGATGGGAAACTAGGCCATTGCAGCAGTAAATAATTAGAGAGCAGTGGACAGACAGCGAGGCAGTGAGTTGTAACATGTTGGCGTGCTCACATTGTTTTGGGGTCATTGGGTTTGTTGAGTTTCTGTGAACTTAGCGTGTGTCTGCTAGCGGGTATAAATCAGTGTCATCTTTAAAAACATACTTTTACTGGCTTTTACATTGTTTGATTTTTTTTAAAACCTTGTTTATTTTTTCATTTTCATTGTATTGTACCTTTGTTTTAATTAAGGTCATGTCTGGCACTTTTTATTGTTTATTATATTGGCTTTTATCTATTGTTTTATTTTCTGTAACTCTTTATATTAAGAAATAGGATAGAATATAATAATAATAGTGTATAACCTCTTATATGTGAGTAAAATACAACAGATAAAGTGTATTAAAGTGTATGACTGTCCTCTCACCAGAGGCTGTAAATAGAAGGACTTCTCATCAGCTGTTGGACATTCTTATCAACTTGCCTTAGATAAGAACCTGGGTGAGTTCTAACATGGAGTCTACATTGTGTTTGGGGTCTTCTGGTTCATCCTGTCACTTTAAACTGTGTGTGTCCAATAGTATTTAGTCCTTCTCAACGTACAGGTGATAATATAGTATGTTGTAAACTCTGTATATCAGTTGTTTTACTGAATGCTGGCTGATGGAAAAGGAAATGGAAGGAATGGATTAATTTCATACAAGGATTAATTTTGTGTTTAAGTCCATTAAATCTCTTTAATTAGTCTGGAGTACAATATGGCTGAGGTTTGCATGTCTGAGGCCATATAACTGCTTACAATCTGCCAGACACGTTCAATCAATCCTGGAAAACTAGATAAGTCCAGTTCAATAGTGATCTTTCACTGACAGTTATAATATGGTTCACAGTGCCCTCTTCTGGACAGACATGTGCAGAGCAGCCAGAACGAGGTCAAACAGAGCTGTTGAATCCGCCTCACAGCGTGACATCATCGTGAGAGAGGTCACCATGGGAACTGCATCCCTGACCTTTGCAGTGTCTCCATCATACACTCTACACACTGACTGACACGGTGTCAGACAGACTACAGCAGCTCAACCCTGCGGCATCAGAGCCCATTTCAACTAACGTCAACTTTGAAATCACTTCCTAAAACACGTTGAACAGACAGGGTTTTATTTTGTATTTAGCTGTTTTATTTTCGTTTTATTTTGGCTGTTTTATTCCCTGTTTTAATTCCATTTAAGTTAGGTGCTGTTCTGTATCTGACCTCTGACCTCCCTGTGGAGGGGGACACGCGAAAAGTGTTTAATGAGTAGAGGGGTGTACCTCCTGATCCAGGTTCTCCTGCTTTGTTGCGTCTGCGTCGGAGAATCAGCTCCAGCTCGCTGTCTTTCTTCCCCGGAGGAGAGGGGGCGGGTTCCTGGGAGCCTCGACTGGGGCTCCTCTTCACCGTCTCCTAGAGGAGAACACAACCTCAGCAAGGCCTCGCGGAGCAACGTTTCTCCCTCGCAACCTCCTCACATAACACCTTATCTAAACCAACTCTGATAGAATACCTGGGCTCATGATAGACAATACTTTTAGATGTAAACACAGAAAACCAATCGATCAATCAGTGTAAACCGATGACTTTGACATCAAGATTATTTACCAGGATGCCTTTCAGTTCCTCCATGGCGCTCTCCTGAGGTTTCTCCTCAATCACTGGAGGCTGCTGGGAAAAAGAAAGTACAGTCTAAGATAAAGACTACCACTCCTTAGAGCAAGGCACTAACACAGGCAGGGTTAGGGGTTCTATTCCCTGTGTAGCTCAGTGAGTAGAACAAGGCACTACCACTGCCAGGGTTAGGGGTTCTATTCCCTGTATAACTCAATGGATAGGGCAAGGCACTAACACTGCTAGGGTTAGGGGTTCTATTCCCTGTGTAGTTCAATACAATATGGCCTATGTACAGTATGTTTTCTTTTTTGTGATACAGTGGTAGCTATTCTAAAAGTCCCCCCCTCCACCTGCTCTGTATATTTCAAAGTAATAGTCAGCTATCTTTTTAAAAATAAAACACAACCTACAGTGCTTGATTGTAGACTACGCTACAGAGACAAAACCCCGTGTGGCTGGTTTGGTGTTAGAGGGATTGAAACGTCTTTCCCCAGAGCTTTACTACGACTTCACTTTCACATCATTGATGCAAACGTCAATATACTCACTTTTACTGCAATCCTCTGTGGCCAAGCAGCAGAAGTACAGAGAAGAGAGAGAGAGAGAGAGAGAGAGAGAGACACACAGAGAGAGAGAGAGAGAGAGAGAGAGAGAGAGAGAGAGAGAGAACAGAGCAATCAGCCAGAGTGCATTGAGTCTACATTAACAGAGAGAGCCCATCAATACTGATGGGGGGTTCCAGACATTTGTACTGAGAACTGCAGGAAGGGAAGGGCACTCTGAAGGTCAGAAAGGTAGAGAAAATGCACATTCACACCTGGAAAAAGTGGAGGTGACAGCTAGGCACCTATCTTAGCTAGGTGTCCAAGTCTGTAACCTTCTCTACTGCGCCTAGGCCTGCCTGGTGTCCTCACCTTGTTGTCCTGACCCTTGACAGGCCGGAGGACCACTCCATGTTTAATCCTCTCCATCATCTCATTCACTGCCTTCACCTTCACATCATCCACCCCCTCAGCGGCTGGAGAGAGAGAGAGGGAGAGAGAGGGGGGAGAGGGAGAGAGAGAGGGGGGAGAGGGAGAGAGAGAGAGAGAGAGAAAGATAGTAAGAGAAAGACAAAGAGAGTGAGGCTGAGAGTGAGAGTGAGACTGGGACATGGAGTGTCCAAGTGTCATCCAGCAAGAACCTGAACCCCAGTCAGCTCACTGATGCTCTCTCTGTCCGACTGTCAGCAGAATGCCTAACATGTTTGTAATAATAATAAAAGTATGATTCATGTTCTCACCAGGGGGCTGCTCTGCCTTTGGAGATCCCTTTGAACCTTTGGAGGACTTCCTCATGATGGCAATAAGTGAGCTGTT
>OMKK01045570.1:0-13560 GCA_900302305.1 Polymixia japonica
GAGGCACACAGCATTAGAAAAAAGAAAAGTAAGAGAGAGAGAGAGAGAATGTATAGGTAAATATGTCACAGTAGAGTAAGAGCCATTGTAACACGATCAGAATGCTGGTGTACTTCTGAAATAGTTGGGTTGTTCTTATCGCCAGGGTACCGGAGGAGGTCTGTCCTTCTGTCCCTCGAGAGCCAGGGCACATGAAGGTCAACTAGACTGAAGAGATCAACACTCAATTAACCCGCCAGCCGGCTGTGTGTGAGTGTGTGTGTGTGTGTGTGTGTGAGGGTAAGCAGCTGCTTCCTTGGCAGTGAGACGTGCAGGAAGAAACGTCTCTAAAGCGCTCAGGAAGAGGTCAATTCCTGTACCAGAGAGAAGACGGGGGATAGATAGATAGATAGATAGATAGATAGATAGATAGATAGATAGATAGATAGATAGATAGATAGATAGATAGATAAAGGGTTTGAATTAAACTCTGGCTTTTGGGGGTCTCCGAGAAAATGTGTGTGTGTGTGTGTGTGTGTGTGTGTGGTGAGGGGGGCATGCTGAATGTCTACATCAACTATAAATAGTGTATGCGCGTACAATCACATACACACATGCATAAAGACCATTGCTATAGTGATAAACTGACAGTCAATTGAAGTGCTATGAAAGTTGTTCAAAACAATGTCCCCTTCAGCCGCGAAAGTCACAGATACAGACGACAGCTTCTCCATTATGTCATTATTGTCATCATTAGTGAGTTGGAGAACTCGTTAGTTCTCAATTTCCACTGTTCATTTCAATAGGTTTGCCTGACATGTATATCTTTTTGTATAAAAGTGACACTGACACACACACACACACACATGGTTAATGTGATAATAATTGCTGACATAGGTGAAGTTCATAATCAAAATAACCTTGGTAATTTTTACAAAATAGCTTTGAGCGGCTTACAAATTGCAGGCGTACAAATATTAACTTGCAATGTATCTCCATTAGGCTACCAGGATGTTTATGGAGACAATGTTTTTTTGTATCCTTAATTGGTTAAATCTCTGGAAGATTTAAATATGTGGATCCCAATGAAGCATTTTAAAAAGTGTATGTGTACCAAGGTGAGTTACGTTTCTTTGTTTTTTTTTAAATGTCCAAAGATGTTCAAAGCTTAAAGCCTGGTTGTTGTGGTCGTGTGTTTGTATCTAAATGGCCATGACCCATGACCCCCGACCTCCAAGAGAGGACACAACAAGGTCATGTGACACAATGACATCACAGTCTCCATGAGAGTAAAAAACCCAAACAAACATCCTCATAGTTTACTCTAGACACCACTCATACATCTTTCACCCTAGCTTTTATCCTCCCTTCCCTCTTTATCTGTGGGTTTTATCTTCCCTTCATCCAAGAGGCCTTGGGTGTGTGGTTGAGAGAGAGAGGGGGTTAAGGTCAAGGGACATAATGTGTGTGTGTGTGTGTGTGTGTGTGTGTGTGTGTGTGTAGGGGCCCATATGGGGTAGACTTACTCATTAAGGGCCTTGTATTTGCATGTTTTGATGAGAACCTTTTATCTTTCAACCTTTTCCTCTCTTCCTCTCTCTCTCATCCTGCTTCAAAACAACATCCCATAGTTTCCCTCAAACAACCTGTTGACCATCCACACAATAACCCTTAACCCCCTCCCCCTCAACATACACACAAATACATACATAGATGCCAAAATAGGCTACACAAAAAATCGCATTCTTTTCTATACAAACAAACACACGCACGCACACACACACAAATGGACGCATGCTTTCACATACAAGTACAGACATGCACACATACACACTGTAGTGTAAACACTATGTATGCAGTGCACTCTTGTACTCTCTGTCCCTCACATGACCATGTCATGGCAAACCAACAGAACGTAAACACAGTGTTTAGATAAAAGTGTGAACTCTGCTGTATATGTGTGTGTGTGTGTGTGTGTGTGTGTGTGTTCTGCACGTGTGTATAGATCAAATGCACCTTGAGGACCTAATTAAGAATAATTGATTTGAGAAGAAAGTTAAAACATGACCCTGTTAGTTAAAATCAACTTAACGTTTCCCCCTCAGTAAATGTGCCCAGTATTTAGTTTGCTACAGTGTCTGTGAAACGCTTAACATACACAAAGTGCTAAATCATTGGCTTGTACCATCCCAAACTATGTAAACACTGCACACAATCTACTCATCTAACAGTGGGAAATTGAGCAAGAAGCGTGTCCACCAATAAGTTGACGTATTCCTTTAAACCTGTAGAATATGGTGAAGTGCTTAAGCGACATGAACTTTGTTGAACTGAGATGTGGAAAGGAGTAAATAGTGTGTTTACTGTTGTTTAGTAGAGAAACACTACTACAGCTACAGGCGAAAAAGATCGCTGGGTCTCATCCAGCACAGAGACACACGTTCGTTTAAACAAACATAAGGACAAACACAGACACACACACACACACACACACTTGTGTTACAGTGTGGGTAAACCCCTTGCCAAAAACAAGTAGGAAAATCAATAAAGGTTACACAAGCACTGATGACATACATAGTTCTAAACTGACTGAGGTCTAGACCTATATTTATTAAGCCTTTCAGAGTGAAAGAGTGTTGAGTTCTGCCTTTGAGACCAGAAAGAATGAAATAGTCAATATGGCAGAACTTGACTTCCTAGAAGTAGGGATGAAGGGGAGGTTATCTTACCTAAACTGAGTTTACACACTTGTATTTTGTGAATAAAGATTTCCTACTTTTGAAGCCGACATCAACCTTCATGCTCTTAATGTAATGCAACATTAAAATTATGTGTATAATACATACAAAAGGGGCTTTTTCAAGACAATAAAAGACTGTTCAAAGAAGTCTGTGTATCTCTCAGAAGGGATTCTGATCACTGTTATAATCAAGGATATACACGTGTTAAGTATACCTACCTCTTCCTGGTATGAGGTATACTCACCCATCAGCTCTTTCACCAGTGACACGAGTATAGTTCAACACTTGTATTAAGTATAAGTATTACTTTTGAAGTCGTCGTGGAATGTTTAATTCACAAGTGTGGTTTCTTCTCAGTATCATGAACCAACTGACATAAATAAACAAGGGTTTTTCAGTACATCCACTTCCTCCATTACCACTGATGACTGTAGTCAGTTTTGCCTCTTAGACCAGAGTTACACATCATTTACCATGGATTTATGACCACGTTTAATAAAGTTCTTGTTCGTAGATCAACTGTTAGCCCTGATGGTAACAGTTTGGCCACTGTTTGGACTGCACTGACAGAAGCAAGTCATGCCTTGACAAAATAAAGAAATGTTAAAGGGGATTTCTTATTTTTCATGTTCCCACACCAATATTAAACAATGTTGTTTAACTATTTAATATACTGCAATTATAACTATAACTATTTAATATAACGTAATTTAATGTCACAATGTCTATTTTTACAACATATCAACTCAAGAAATAATTTAAAAATAGACAAGCTTGGAAAACCACTCCACCTTGTGGTTCGGTCTTGTCACTACAGGTTCTGCTACAGACGCACGCCGCCTGGAACTTGAGGACCGACACAAGGGAGTTATCACCGTCAAATAGTGAGAAACCAGGGGTTATGATTTACACGCAGTGATATTTTTCACAGACCTGGTCAATAACTTTCACGCAGAGTCAGTCAGAAAAAATGCCACAGTCAGCATAGTTATTGTGGACCCTATTGACTCAGTGCCTTTGTTTTTACTAATGACCTATAGGGTCTTCAAATACAATATCACATTCTTTAATCACTTTAGCCATTGTATTCATTTATTGGTGAAAACATTTACAAAATTATTTTTGTTTTAAATACAAAGCAAAAATCCCAGTGACAAAATCAGCATTACAAAGAAATTACAAAATAATCATACATACATTTCATACATAACACAACTCTTAACTTGAATTAACAAGTAACAACAAATCCAATTTCCTAATAAAATCTAAAAAAAAGAAAAAAGAAACAAAAGCAGGGTAATCCATGTTGGTGCACAGCACACCATTAACTTCTTGTGCATCAAGTGGCTTTGTCCAGCTTCTCAAACAGTACTTTCTCGCATCACAGACAGCACTGAAACCACTTTTCACAGACAGCGACCACTTCGACCCCAGAAACATTTAAGACAACAGTCTATTAACCAAACGGAGGTAGTTAGAAACAACCTCCTCAGACGAATCTTCTTCTTCTTCTTCTTCTTCTTCTCCTCCTCCTCTTCCTCCTCCTCCTCCTCCGTTCTACTCTGATGCTAATGCCCTCACAAGGCTAGCCCAACTCTAGAATCTTCTGCGTAGACCAGAATATCAGCATGTGTACCTGTGGCAGGAAGAAATACGTCAGAATAGAGTTTGCTGTAACTTGATGTCTGAGAGTGAGATATAAGAAGTAAGCATTTTACAAGCCATGAATTTGCGCAGGAACCCGCCCCTCATTTCTGCAGCAGAAGACTGGAAGAGTTAGCATAACAATTTCACCACCTGGGCCTTTTTACATAACGTCCCAGATGGAGGCCCTCGAAGGAGTAGCGTGAACACGTTCGACAACAACGGTACGAGTGAAGACTTTGCTATATACTAGTGTAAATGGTATTTGGCTAGGCTTTTGGACTCACGGTGCAATCGTTTGGCTTCAGAACACGTAGATTATTAGCAGTTTGGAGTAATGTTATGGTCATTTTTGGAACCCTAAAAAAGCTTTCACTATTCACTTCAATTGTTTGGGAGAAGGCTGAGATGGAACTTTGCTAGCTGACTTGCCGTGTGTTATATGGACATACAAACTTCACCGGAGCATCAACTGACATGAGGGTGAGTAGACAATTACTAATTTTAAATAAAATTTTATGTTTTTCTCACCCAGTCAAATGCATCCGTTTTGTCAAGTTACTGCACTGTATGTTCAAAACAAAATCCAGGCAACGGTTACAGTCAGGATTTAGAGGGGGATGTTCTCAGATTCCGTGATCATCGTTTAGGAGTAGTACTACGGTTTGACTGACCTCAGGGGGTTTTGGGGCCAGTAGCAGGCGGGATTTCTGGCTGTTCCGTCTGTTCAGAAGTTGTGGGATTAGAATTGGAGGGGCTTTCCTCTCGCCTGTCCCCTGACAGGAAATCATGGATGGCGGTCTCAATGTGCGGCCTGAAAGTGTGATTCAACTTGGGGTCCACCACTTGAGTAATGATCCTGTCCACGCCGGACTCCAGCATGCCTGACCTAGACACAGCACAAGCAAAAACACAAACGCACACAAGTACACAGTTATAACATCAAAAGAAAAACAGGTGGGGGAGTGAAGAACATATTTAAAATAATTTTGATACTCACTGTACAACACTTTGCCTCAGCCCGTTCCTCATTTGGTTCTTGTTGTTAGAAGGGTTCCATTCTTGCGTGCTCAGGTGCGTTGTAACAAAGTTGTCAACTTTCTGTCGCAGATTCTGATAGGCAGGCTAGTAGAGTAGTGACAATGACAATTGTCAATTTGGCATTTAGCTGACACTCTTATCAAGAGCGACTTAAAATACGTTAAGAACATTCCCCCAAATCCCTCTGGAGCAGGTAAGGGTTAAGTATCTTGCTCAAGGATACTTCAACAGGTATGATCGAACCCAGGACCTTCTGGTTGGGGGTGACGACCTTTCCACCCCTACAGCTGCACATAATATTACATTGTGCACAATGGCACCATTGGCTGCAATGAGAATGAGCAACACTGCAAGATTTCACGCCTGCAAAGATGAATCTCCTCAGTACTACTGACACTACTACGACTAGCAGCGGTGCCACTAGTAGTACTAACTACAACAACTAGCTTTGTGCATGGTAACCTTTAGCTTCGACTAGCGTCAGTAAAGGCAGCTTATTTATTACCTTTGTGTCCACGTCTGCCAGGCAGTCTCGGCGGAACTCGTCGAAGAGACCTCTGTTCTTTAAATGTTCCACGATCAAGGCGATCAGCTGCGGGTCACCGGGGGGGAGGTTCCCTGCGCTGGCGTTGCCGCTGCCGCCCTCCGCCATGCCGACGCGCAGGCGAATCGATCACAATAAGATTTGATGACTTACTATAGATATTTACTTACTTGAGCTAGAAAACGAGCTAGCTTGATGCTTTTTTTTTCAGACAACAGGTGCGATTGATTTGCGTCTTCGCGTAAGATGTGGGCGGGTGTTCCCTTGAATCTCGTAATAACAGACGCTCGGGAGAAACACCGAGTTACAAATCGAGCACACCCGGTTTCGAGTTGTCGCGCATGCGCGCTTCTGCCGGAACTGAAGGGGAATGGAAATCTGGCGGGGGGAGAAATTTCGCCGAACACCGGAAGTTGGCTTGTTCGTTCAAGTGTCGTCGCGGAATAGCTAAAGGTAACGATAACGTTATCCGACGAGCTGTGACCACATTTGTGTGTCACGATTCATCAATAGCTTTACTTTTAAATCATTGTAACCGAGTGTAATACTGTAACTCGTCGTGCGGACGAGTCTCTAGATTAAATTATTAATGTTAAGATAACTGTAAGTGTTAGCTAGCATCACACTAGTAGTCACTACCGTGCTAGTAGGCAGCATGCTTACCTAGCACAGCTAACATAAACATTATTAACCCAACGTAAATGCGTTGGAAGCGCAAGTCTAAACATGTCATTTTATGATCATGATATAAATGAACAGCTACATGGATAATCGGCCTTGATAACGTAGCTAGCTGACCTTATGACCCTATGCTGTTGTCTCTTGCAATCTGTTTTTTCAAGTCTAGTTCTACTGTACCTTTCATTATAATCTGGTTTGTCCGTCGTTTACTTTCTTGGAGTCTCTCCCGCCTCAAATGCCTGCACAGAGCCAACTTAGTGAATATAACGTTAGACCCCAAGTCGGCTTCCTCCCATCCTATGAACAGATGGTGCCAAGCCAATTCTAAACCAATACCAAGGGGTAAACAATATTGCCTGTTCACAAATGTGACAATTGATGGCCTGTTGAGCAGGATTTAGAAGACATTTCATTGGCACTACATCAACAGCGCTTCATGGGAAAGCAAAACAAAGCTAACCACATTAAGACACACAAGTACCTGTTGAAATGAGAGGGCATTTCGTTGTCTCGCTGCAGATGAGTGGTGATTCAGACGGGAACAAGGAGTTCCTGGAGCAGCTGCGGTTGCAGCAACTGTATGGTCAACGGAATGATGATGGCTCTGACCCGTACACCTACACTGACCCAGAGGACGGGACCGTGTATGACTGGGACCATGACAAAAAAGCCTGGTTCCCCAAAGTATGGCCTTCATTTAGCTCTCAGTCTTGATATCCTAAAATGTATTCTGCTATTTGAACTCTCACAGTCCCAGACCTTGTCATTCTCTCTTCATTTATCAGAGCTGCTCATAGTTACATGCCACCCTGTCTCTCCTTGCAGTGAGAGCAGTCCACATCTGTCTTTGTGTCATACGATGCTTTGCAATGCTCAGTTCATGGTACATCTCTTGCGTGTGATTCCCGTCTGTGTCACATATTGCTATCAACACCAAGAAGTGGTTATGACTGTCGTTGCAACTACATACGTCTCTTACTTGCCAAACCGGTTGACTATTAATAGGTACATAGGTAATGTAACAGTATGCTTTGGATAAATTCCTCTGACAAGAGGGAGAGCTGTGGCCTGCCGTTACTCTTAATGTTAGGATTAAATTCCTGGTCTCAAGCATGCTGGCCTATAGATGCACTGAGAGGAATCCACCATTACAAGAAGATCATAGCTGGGAGTTTCTTGTCTCAGACACCATCTGTCAGTATGGGAAAAGTGGTGTAGTGTGGACAGGGCTAGCTTCCATATCAGTTTATTCTTTCTCTGTCCCTCCAGATTACAGAGGACTTCATAGCAGCCTACCAGGCTAACTATGGCTTCACTCAGGATGGAGATCCAGACAACAACACCTGCACAGTGGGTAGTGGCATCCCAGTGTCCCCCGGCCCAGACAGCAAGGCCCCAGGGCGAGAAAAACCTGACCCGATCCAGATCCAGAAGTCCAGTCCGGACGAGACTTCGGCCAAAGAAGCCAAGCAGAAAGGAGAGAAGAGGAAGGCGGAGCCAGGTACGGTGGCAGCCATACACAGGTTAACATTAGAAAACCACCCTGCTACCCTTTGAGGACCGACGCAGTGCAGTTCCTACAACACCAATAGGAGGCGTGATGTTTATTTCTACCTTTCCACAATCACACTAAAAGACAAAGCTTTCATGGGCACTGCTCTGGTGATGTCGTGGTCACATAATATAAGTGTAAGTGATATTATGTTATTTCTAGGTTTGTGTGTGTGTGTGTTTGATGATGGTGAATAATTATATTTTCCCTTTTTCGCGTGTAGGATGGTTTGACGTGGACAACAACAAGAACACTAATGTCTATGTGTCAGGTTGGTATCTCGTACTCTGCTCCTCTTCCTCATTGTTAAGAAGAGCACCAATCAATACCATATGACACCCCCCCCGCCAATCCTTCCCTCTCTGCTCTTTATCCCGTCTTCAGGCCTACCTCCTGACATCAGCACTGAAGAGTTTGTGGAGGTGATGTCTAAGTGTGGTATCGTAATGCGGGACCCCATCACCGAGGAGTACAAGATTAAACTCTACAAGGACGGACAGGGTAACCTCAAGGGAGACGGCCTCTGCTGCTATCTCAAGGTCTGTCCTGTCTCTCTGCCTGCCTGCCTGTCTGTCTGTCTGCCTGCCTGTCTGTTTGGATGCTTCTTGGTTAGTCTAATTATGACGTCTGTCTGTATCTATCTCTGCCTTTCCCCTCTCTCTCTTTCGCTCCCTCTGTCTATGTCTCTCTCTCTCTCACACAGACAGACACAGTCTTAAGCTCAGACCCATCTGCATGTGTCTCTGAGTCTTTTGCCTTGAAATGACACAGAAGGGCTACTTTATTTTGCTTCACAATGGAATGTATTTACTGTGTTCATGTTTGTGTGTGTGTGCATGTGCGTGCGTGTGCGTGCGCACCTGTGTAGAAGGAGTCAGTGGCCCTGGCTGTGCGTCTGATCGATGAGTCAGAGCTCAGAGGTTACCAGCTCCATGTGGAAGCTGCACGGTTTGAGCTGAAGGGCCAGTATGACGCTAGCAAGAAGAAGAAGAAGAACAAGGAGTACAAGAAGAAGTTGCAGCAGCAACAGAAGTACTCTACTTCCTGTTTAGTCGAAATATGATTGGTTGTTCAAATAACATCATGCTAGGTCCCTACTGGTTCATATTCACGCTGGTTCATACTTGATTCTCTGTGTGTGCGCGCGTTGTAGGCAGTTAGATTGGCGGCCTGAGAAGCAAGGAGAAGCAAGGAAGAGACATGAAAAAGTTGTCATCATCCAGAACATGTTCCATCCCAGCGACTTTGAGGTGAGGAGAGGCACACACGGAGACACACCCACTGCGTCACGGTTTGTCCGTACGCCCTGTTCATCTCTTCGTTAATCCCCCTAGGAAGACCCCCTGGTGCTCAATGAATACCGAGAGGATCTGAGGACAGAGTGCGAGAAGTTTGGCGGGGTCAAGAAGGTCATCATTTTTGATGTGAGTTCAAGGTCGTATGTGGTCTTCTCAAGGTCATAATCATCCACTTTGTCCTAGAAGAAAGGTAGAGAATTAGGATTTTGACATAACTTTCTATGTACATGTAGAGTTATTCTGGCTGGCATTTATTGTCCCTCTTTGTGATTTTGTGGATGAACCTTTAATAATCCCTGTGGTGAAATTGGGTCATACCAGCAGTAAAAGAAATAGTATTATAGCCACAAATACCACAACCAGAACAAATATAACACATTGGCTTGATATAATTATTACTATAGATTTACAGGTTAGCAGACGTTTGCAGTTTACAGATCTATGAATGTACAGTCCAGCGCAAGAGCATATATGCAAACATGCATAATTGTCTATTCACATTCTTAGTGTGCATCGTTAGCTGTCCAAGATAATCAGATTAAAAGATGGAAAAACATACGTACAGAAATATGCTCATATGTGCATTTTTATCTTTTTCACATTATTTAATTTATAGGTGGTGGTGTGTGCAAATGAACGTTCTTAGCAATTCATGTGACTAAATGTGTATGTATGTGTGTGTGCGTGCGTGCATTCTGCAGAGACACCCGGATGGTGTGGCGTCAGTAGCGTTTAAGGAGCCGGAGCACGCCGATGCCTGTCTTCAGGCGCTGGACGGCCGCTGGTTCGGAGGCAGGAAACTCTCTGTTCAGCTCTGGGATGGAACAACAGACTACCAGGTAACAGCACTGTCTGTGTTGGACGTATGACAGTGTACAAAATACAAATATAGAACTGTAGTGATGTGCATTGTCAGTTGGGAGCTATCGCTAATAGCGCTGTTGCTAACAACAGTAGCGCTCATCATAAACCAAGTATCCATACTGAAGCTTTTGCTAAAAACAGTCTGTTCTTTAAAAAACTTAACTCCACTGGGTTTATGAGAAGCTGTCATCTATGACCAAAATCCTAGACGTGTAAATGTCTTACTTACTAAGAGAGTTAATGGTGACTGTGCAGTGACTAACCATGTGCGTACATACGTACGTGTGTGTGTGTGTGTGTGTGTGTGTGTGTACGTGTGTGTGTACGTACGTGTACGCATGTGCACGTGTAGGTGGAGGAGACAACAAGAGAGCGAGAGGAGAGGCTGAAGGGCTGGGCTAATTTCCTGGACACAGGCAATAAAGAGGGGCAACAGGCTACCAACACCACCGGGCCAGCAGAGGGAGCCACCTCCACAGATCCAGCACAGACATCCAGCAACACAGAACCAGAACCAGGCTCTGGCCCAGACAGAACAGCCTCCATCCCAGAACCAGACAGAGCCGAGAGACCCGGGAACCGCCCAGAAACCGAACCACTGCCGACAGAGAAACAGGAAGAGGAAGTGGACTCAACAGACAGCAGCCTAGCAGGAAGTGATGATGAGGAAGCCTAGACACACAGACTGTAATCACTATGGCAACTAAAGAGGACAGTCCTGCCTCAAAGTGAACTGAACTGCTGCGTAACTCCTTGTTGAGCAGAAGAAAGAATTGGACAGTTTCAGATGTTTTGTAATTGGTTTAATCTAGTGGAATAAAGTAATGTTTTTCTCTATCTTCTCTTGTTCCAGATTTGTTTAATAATGTAATTAGTTAATTAGACTTCATCTGCTCCAGATGTTGATCAGGGTTACAACCATCTGTTTGGCTCTGTTTCCCATGCATCAGGGCAAATCCCAGAACACTTCTCTAATGAAAATGACTTAAACATCTCTGTAAATCCAGTAAATTGTAACCATCAGTTAAAAATAACCCCACCACAGTCTGTGTTTGTATTTATTTATTTAAAATTGAATTAACAATGTGATGCAGATTCGACTTACAAAAAAGCCAGTTAATATAGATGGCACTAACAGATTTTATGAGATGAGGGCTGGCCATATGTTTGTGTGTGTGTGTGTGTGTGTTGAAATTAATGAAAGACCATCCTGAGTTGCAGATAGTTAATAAAAGACTGTCAATGAAAGAGGTGACAAACAAGGTCTTATTCCACCCACATCTGACCCCAGAGACACTGTGTGTGGGTGAGTGACAATCAAGACAACTTGTAGCAGCTGTTTCATCTCTACTAAAGCCTCTACTGACACTTTATTTGGCCATATTAATCCAGGTATGCACTCCTAGATTGTTAGAGAGTTTGATTTGTATATGACAAATAGTTTTTCTTCTTTCATAACTCATTGTAACTCAAAATACAACATTTACATTTACAAACATTACTAAAGTAAACAAACCTATACAGCCTAAAAATACATGTAAAACTACTGTTTCACTGTTATATACAGTTGCTCCAAAAGGTCAGTCAAGTAAATAAATATTTAAAAATGAAATGTTTCAATTGGGATCATCAGACTGCAATTACAAACTAGGGCACCAATGTTCCAATCCATGAATGCAGTTAATTGTGTGCATGTAGGGCATACATACATAAAAAAATTATTGACAACTTTATCAACTCATAGCAATTCCTAACAAACTGTTTTTTACTCCAGTATTTATTGGGATTTGTGGAACCCCAGTTTGGGTACAATGGGCCCCGGGACTATGACTTCCTGTTTTTCCAATCTCTAAGCTCTGTATTGAACATGGTTTGGGTCAATTCACTTTCGATAAGGTAAATTCAGAACGTAAGTAAAACTACGATTTGTTGGTTTTGTGAAAAGGGCTATGACCCTTGTAAGGGGTGAAAAACCATTCAAGCAATTCTGCTGTATTTATTTCAGTCCCTGAGGCCTGCATTTACAGTGCTCCTGTGAAATTTGATTATTTATCACTGTCAACAAGGGTGTAGTTTTGATTTAGACATTGGCGGAGTATTGCAATTTTGTATCTGCATTTTTTTTGGGGGGGACTCATTTGGGGTCTGAGGGCCATGTGTTTCATGATGTTAAGCTTTGCTAGGTAATGTTGACAGATATTATGTCATATGACATTGTAGCTATGATGCTGATTAATTTATGTTATACAATGTTATGTTATACAATGCAAATATGCTCCAAGCTAGATTCCTGGCTGACTGCATTCAATCTAAACAACTGCTGATATTATCTTAAACCATTCTTAAACTGTGTTAGTTGTGCTCACCTTTCCCTTGAAAGAAATTGTCAGCAGTTGTTTTCCCTCAATTTGCTATCAAATCTGTGAGAACTTGCACACGGTAGCCTACTAAATAAACAAACTGTAATGGTGAAACACATGAACTGTTAGTATAAGGATGGTGTAACCTACATGCACATCAGACAGATGTAACTACAGCCTCTCACACGTTACCAAGCAACGGCAAAGCCAATCCTAGATCCTTTATCATATGGGCAATGATCCCACCTAATTTAAAGAACATCGGAGAAACTTTATCCCGAACATGGAGTGCGTTTGGGGATGCTATGCTAGGTTAGGGTCAGGTTAAGGGTTAGGGTTAGGGTTAGCTAGGGTTAGGGTTATCTAGGGTTACGGTTAGCTAGGATTAGGGTTAGCTAGGGTTAGGGTTAGGGATAGTCAGGGTTACCCTAACCCTAGCTAACACTAACCCTAACCCTAGATAACTCTAACCCTAACTAATACTAACCCTAACCCTAGCTAACCCTAACCCATATGGTCAATGATCCCACCGAATTTCACGTTACCCTAACCCTAACCTTAACCCTAACCCTAGCTCTAGTCCCTAACCCTAACCATAAACCTAGCTCAGGTCAGAGCTAAGGTTAGGGTTAGAGCTAGGGTTAGGGTTGGGGTTAAGGTTAGGGTTAGAGCTAGGGTTAGGGTTAGAGCTAGGGTTAGGGTATGGTTAGGATTACAGCTAGGGTTAGGGCTAGCGTTAGGGTTAGAGCTAGGGTTAGGGCTAGAGTTAGGGTTATGGTTAGAGCTAGGGTTAGGGTTAGAGCTAGGGTTAGGGTTAGTTTTAGGGTTAGAGCTAGGGTTAGTTATAAACTTGCTA
>OMKK01045577.1:1396-14377 GCA_900302305.1 Polymixia japonica
GTCCTTACAGAGGCACTTATGATCAGAAGTTGCTGCTGATCCTGATTCAGCTGTCAGGTGAGATGCATCATGTGGTAAATATTGTATATATATATATATATATATATATATTTACATAACTTTATAGAAACGTTATATATTGTTGTAGACAACAACGTGTGACGTCACTGTCAGTGAGAAAGACACACCTTGCTGGAAAGATATCAATCAATGTGTATATGGACATACAGTATATCCATCCATTAACCTGATCCAATCTTTTAGTAGATAGCAGAGTAGAGGAATAGACAGACTTTCACATTAGGCTTTACTGGCCTGCAGTTGTCATTCTTCACACTTTTAATGATACTAGTTAACCCCAAAACCTTCCAATAGAACCAAAATAGATTGAAAATGCAGATTTTACTGCGCAGCACCTTTAAACAGACAGCCATATGTTTTGTTAATTCACCTCTGCCGTGAATCACCATTTACACCATTCAATGCCAATTTCTAGGTAATTCATCAAATATTTTACTTTGTGCAAGCAAATTAATCTTCAACCTGTAATTATAATGTCATTAGGACGCAGTGTATCCCTGAAAATGGCGCCTAAATGATTTCATGAATCATTTCGCCTGAGGTTCCACAAAAGGAGCCAGTATACAGAAACTGCCTCTCACCAAAGAAAAGTCAAGGCTTGTTTATTTTGTCACACACATTAACACACATATTTATGGGGTCATGAGCCATTATATCAAAATTAACTCAAGATGTTATACTAGATGTGACAAAAATGCCCTTGGACTTCTACCAGTTCGGTTGATTGGTTCTCTAACTATCAGAAACACGCTTAAGAAATGTAATCTTATTGGACGGGAGATGGCTAATAGCAAAGTTTTATGATAAGCTAATTACAATAAGTTACAATCTACAGACAATGTTCTTTAAGATTGTATTAAGATCAGATATACTGTACATATGATCCACCACAAAATGATGGATCATTCTCAATGCATAGTTTAGTTTTTGTGTGCTTTTTAATAATCAACAATAAAGAAAGAAGATCCTCAGCCATGGTTTACGTTTAGAACACAGGGGCGCTTGTCAAAGTCACAATAAGGTAACAGGCAAAAAAAAAGGGTGACCATTTAATTGATATTGGGTTTTGGTCAACTGTGAATTCAACTTTTTCTGACTGTGATCTTCATAACTAATATTAATAATATTAACTCATGCCTACTGTCAGCTGTTATAAGGTGTTGGTCATAACAACATGACCACAAATGACAAATTACATGCTGTGCGTTTGGGAAAACATATTTTATCTAGTTTTGTTTGGACACTGGGGGCTGTGTTCTAAATAAATGTTAATCTCTAAACTTAATTCTAAACTGCAAATTAGATTAAACTTTAAACAATTAAGAAACAGATCTTTTTTTCTTTTTTTTTTTTCAAAATATGAAAAGAAAATATATTTTTATACTCTATCTGTCTCCAATGGTGAAGTTTAAATTGACTGAGTCAATCCCTACAAAATCTGCCAAACTGAAAACTTCATCAAATATAAATGTTCATGAATTTCATAATGAATGTAAATTTCAACGCCTGAAAATTGCAGACAATCTCATAACACCACTGTACGACTGAATTCACCCAGACTCTGATAAGAGTCTTGGTCCCATAAGTAGAAGCAATTTTATTCCAGTGATTTCCCTAATGGGTGTCGGTCTCATAATAAAAATGGTGAAACATAGCCCTCACTTACTGTAATTGCAGTTTTGACTAGCATATTTCTGTAGTATTACAATAATGATACCAAGTAAATCCACTATATGAAGGGGGGCATGGAAATGGCTGACAAAACAGCAGAGTATTATTATGACAGTTGTTCTTCTGCGATGAGGTAGACTGTTCATAGACACAGTGCCCCCTGTAGGTTCACGTCAACAATGCAACGCATGACAACACGTCTAGCGCTGCGGAGAAAGAATGCTGATCCAGAATCAGATTCAACCTTCAAATCAAAATGACTAAAGGTGGGCCCTGGATCAGTGTTTCTCCCCCTGCTACAGACAGATAAACATAACCCATAGGTCAGAATCTCAATAATTGAAATTCATCACTGGATTAATCAAAGATGGTACGTAACGAGATTCATTTAACAGAAATAACCTGACGAGACAATTTGTAGTTCAGGCTGCGCGTGGCAGAGCTGCTGGTCTATATGTATACTCATCAATGCAAATTCATGGTTTCCACGGTCTCATCCACTGTGTATATATTTGAATATCCAGAATGATTTGGTGCAATGACCGTCTTGAGCCGTGCACAGTGCCAGTGACCTGTGGGCCTGACGCCCACTCATTAATATTTATTAGAATACCAGGGGACCGGGGAGACTCATTATCCATAACTGACTCCATGCACATTAACGCACATCTTCTGGACATCTTTTGATGTCTGCACAGCGAACATATTCTCTATACTTCATACTGTTAACCACATTCCCTGTTCAATATCTCGCACATTCCTGCACAAACTGTACAACTGTTTCATTTTGAAAACGGATATATTGCACTTATTTTTTCATATATTTTTTCATATTCTTGACCCGCAGTACTTGTTGTTTTTTTTAATATCTACTTTATTATTTTTCTGTTTATTGTACGCACTAATATACAAAGGCAAATCCCTTGTATGAAAACGTACTTGGCAGTAAAGCTGATCCTGAGTCTACAACACCATGAACCCGTAGCAGGCCTAGCTTGCTAAAGTCCCTGAAATCTCGTGCCTTGCCATCTTGGAATCAAATGAATCCTCCTAACCTATTGAGCCCCGTCCATTTCACATTCAAGAAAGAGCTAGTCTGAATAAATAATAGAGTCCAAGTACTTAAAGGAATTTTAAACTCAAATCGATCTCCGTCAGTCTATTCCATAGTAGCGTGTCCCAGGAACGTTCAACCTTCCACGTCCAAACTGACCAGTTATTTAAATTTTCGTAATGACCAAACGTGTCGCGGTACAAATAATTAATCGCAGCATGGCAGCTCAAAAGTGGTGAAAGGAGGTTAAGTTAAGCACATTCGCAAACCTTGGCTACGTATAAAGAAAACGGGCGGTTTGACGACACTTTAAACGGTGGCATCGGGTTATTCTTTGCCTTGCGCGTTGACGCTGTCGTGTATTAGGACGGTGTTTCAAAGCCTTTGCTGTTGTTCATATCTAGATTCAGAAAACGCCTCTTCGTCGTCTGGGATGTTATACCGTCCTACGGCCAGAAGTTATAGCACCCTGTTGCTTCGATGTTCCGACCTCAGAATCCGCACAGACCCTCACCTCGACCCTTCCCTCACCTAAGGTCGACAACACACAATTATTATCTGCCGACTCGGCGTCACGGTCCGCCGTCGCTCTGCCGCCGACGCCGTCTTTGCCTCGGCTCGTGTTTTTTTTTCCGAAGCCCTGCCGACTGACGGCGAGCCTTTTTTTTTTTTTACGGCACGAGAAAAGCCAAGCTCTCTCCCTCCCTGCCGCGGAAAACGTAATATACTAATATTGCGTTTGTAGCACCCCTGCACCCCCGTCCCCCCGTCAATAGTGATTTCACGGTGACACGAGGTCCCAAGATGCATTCGCCTTCATTTCACTGACTCTTATGAAATGATTTATATATATTAGTGTTTCTAGCTGATACCATATTCACTGCGTGGTACCAGAGGCAAAATAGTTAGTCAAATTTATACCCAGGGACATTTAATCCACAAATGGATTGAGGAGTGGTCCAAGAAATGAGAATGAAAGAAAAGAGGGAAAGAGTGGCAGATGGTGTGAAACGACTTGAGATTTAGAGAATGACTGAGGGAGAGAAAAAAAATTGCTGCCAAAAGCAGTTGAGCTTATTTCAAAAGCATAAATGAAATAAAGTGCAATGGAATGGCATTTTAGGGTCTTGAGATTAATGGTGAATGCAAATTTGTGATGCTGTAAGACTTACGGCTCCCGGCTAAGGGGCTCCAAGGTAACGCAAAGAGTCTGAATCATTTGAATAGTAAGACATATCGCAGACACTCGCATAAATGTGCTCTTTCTCAGTGGTTGAAATATCGACCGAGGTCTTTATTCAGTCTGTTATTAGCTCTCGCCTCCGGTGAGGTCTGCTATCTTACAGACGTGATGACGTCACGTCTGACATCTGGTTGCTAGGTGACCTGACAGCTGTCGGGGTCGTCGAGTGATGACAGGATAATTAAACGAATGTTTTATACGACCGCAAATAATGTTGTTGTACGTTGTTAGGCCACGTGTTATAACCGTCTATTCACTGGTGTATCACGGTTACGCAAAAGCGCCGAGTAAAGAATTAATTAATTATATTACTTTGATCGCAGAAGTTAATGAAAACCAAACTAGTGACTAGTGAATATGGAATGAATTGTGGGTGTATAATTCTAATTCTAACTCAAAACATACAGGTATTATACTGCAATGTTTCAATGAAACTTAAAGTGGCAATCTCGAAGATCTCAGAAGATTTTCATTTAAATAAATGTCTGTTAAGTCACTATCTATCGCCGAATGAGGTTAACACAATGGTGATGAAAGTCCTTGCATTTGCAGTATTATGAGTATTAAGAACCGGGTGTCTGTGGCGACTTCCCCGCCACGCATTCAAATTAGCGTTAGCGACGCGTTTTCCCTTCGAAGTGAGGTCCAACTACACACCTGCAGTTACCGCTTTTCACCACAGGTGTCGCCAAAGACAACGAAACGAGAGATCTTCGAGATTGCCACTTTAAAACAAACAATTTTACAGTTTCGAAGTACACTAAAATCAAGAGATCGATCCATCAATTTCAGAATGATTACAAAAATGACGGCGAGTACCGTCTTTGTTTATGCCTCGATTGCGCACTGCTTAGTCACAGTCCGTGCGAGTTCCTCGTCTTTTATGCATTCCAGCTGAATTTGAAAAAGCCTTTTTTTCTGAACCGACTCTCAGAGTGGTCGAAGTGAATTATACATCAAATGCAGACCGTATCCCAGACAGGTTGTACACACAGATTCTGGGATCTGAGCACTCTGGACTGCACAGGACGCTCCCCTGAGAATTCTCCGCCCATCTCAATGGCCTTATCTGTGATGTGCAACTGATGAACTACCGGGAGACTCTCTGGGCTCTGCTCATATGGATCAACTGACAGGGTGAAGAGGGCCTTGGTCCATTTCTTTCTCGCTGGGAGATAAGCGCCGTCTGTCAGCTTGACGGACACATCAAAGAAGGGTGTGTTGGGACTTGACTTCTTGTTAGGTTTTCTCAGCCATTCACTGGACTGGTTTCAAATGTAAACAAGCCACACAGAGAAACATGGCCGCTTTGTTTACAGCCAAGAGGAGCTAAAATAGTGGTGTTGGGCATTTTTTTTTCTCTCTCTCTTCATGTTGAATGGAAACCTTTGCAAAAAGAGGAATGAGATAGCGACACCTGGGAGAGGAACACACAGCACAGACTGAATTCAAAGGTTTCCAACGGACTTTTAGATCTTAAACATTTGAATTAAACTAAACCGGAGCGCGTTTTGATTTTCTAGTCCAACATCTGGTTTGTTCTAACCTCTGGCTTATCTCAAAGAATCCTGTCCTACATAACCAACATAAAATAATAACATCAAATTATTGTAAGAAGAAGCCTAAGGTGCTCTACAGCTTTACTTTGACCCACACACACACAAACACACACACACACACACACACACACACACTTAGATCAAGGTTAAGGTCATTAAATGAAAAACAAAAATAACAAATACGTGGATTATAAAGCTATAATCAGCCCTCGAATTGAATTGTGTCCATCGTTCTGGGGAAAGGAAGCTCTGTGTTGGACTGCTGACTCCTATTCATCACAAGTAAATGAAGGACTGTCAGTGCAGGCTGAGTAGCTCACTGTCACGCAGCGAGAGAGAGAGAGAGAGAGAGAGAGAGAGCGAGAGAGAGGGAGAGAGAAGAGAGAGAGAGAGAGGGAGGGTTGTACAGTGAACAGTCGTCTTTGATACAGCAGCAGGCATTTTTCCAAAGCACCCTCATCCCTGATTCACCATCGCTTAAATGAGGCCGCAGTTATTTAGCCCGAGACCGGCAAGGATTCATAGACCTCGTGAACATTGCAGTGCTATGTTTAGCAAGTAAGCAAATGTGATGCACTTCTGAAGACCCGTTGGATTGCCAAAAATTAGGTCAGGGAACATTTCTGTTGGGGAAATACTCGTAATTCACATCACACCGCTGTCAAGACTGTTTGGCCTGACAAACGATAATAAGTGGTTAAAAATTGCAATGTGCTCCAGGTCTGTTTCTGTCGTGGAGGTTGGTGTTGAACGAGGAGAGAGAGGGGAGAGAAAAAACAGCTAGCACGTTAGCTTGTGGTGGGCTAACGTAGGGCTTCGTACATCAAAGCTTTAGAGGCCACGCAGCAACAAGACTAGGTCAAAACCGGTCGCATATGGCTGGACCATAGTCAATGTTAGGGGTGGGCGGATCGATAGCAAAAGTATCGATACTACAGATACTACGTCTCGTTTTGAAGATCGATTCTAGCGTCAGTAGGATCGATACCAAAAAAGAAAATGGATCCGTCTCTCTCTCTCTCTTTTCTCACAATTTTATTTCATCAACGAGTAGAGAAAACTCTGTTTCGGTGTCATCTTCGAGACAAGAGTGTAGATGATGTCCTGTTGCATGTGAACGCACTTCTTAGCTCATGCACTCTTTGCTTCTCTGCTGCTGGTGCTGTGCGCTCACTGTCAAACAACACACACGCTGCAAGACCGCTCCTCTTTAGTATTACTTGTTATCAGATCAAAACCAATATTTGTGATATCGCCCGCCCCTACATGTTCGAAATTGTGGCCAACAGCCTTGTCGCTAAAGGACAGATGTCTTCATAACATCAGGATCACATCCGACATATGTTGTGATTTTCTGTTTAGACCATATGAGGAGATGTAAAGGTATATCTCATAATATGGTCTAAACTAGCACAGTACGGGCTTTCCTCCATCTAGTCCATTCTGCTTTTCACTTCCTGCCCTCCATCTGAATTTCACACGACATCGGAATCATGTGACTGCAAACAACAAATGGCGTAACTTCATCACTCAGTCAGTGAGTCAGTCAGTCAGTCAGTCAGTCAGTGACAGACATTCGTGTTTATAGGGCTGGCCCTGATGTTTGTGTTCGGAGAGGCTTTTTTGCATTCACCTCTCTGTCCTTCAGGTCTGTGGCGGCAGCCTGACTGGAGATGTCTCAGAAAAGTAATTGCAAATTCACACCCAGACCAAGAGTCACCATTTATCAAAGAGGGATAGGTAGCATGATACCCATCTGCTTTTGCGTTGAGAGGATTGATAGCTTTTGCGGTTTGTTACAGATGAAACTGGGCAAGGCGGCCGTTTTCATGTGAGGCGACTCGCACCTTCAATTCAGCAGATGCAGCTGCTGGTCTTGTCTGATTGCGGTGTTTACTTGTTAATTGAAGCACAATAAAAATGCCTCACTCTAATGTACTTATTGTGGTGAATATCATATAACATGCGTGAGGATAGTACTGCATCACGTTGATGTATTTAATCAATGCTGTTATGACCGCTCGCTGAAGGCACAACGAAAGAGGCGGTCCACGCGGTCCTCGACGGTCAAACAACGACGTATTGCCAATAATGATGAAGAAGAGTAAACTAGTGGAGCGTGCAGTCAGTCACCGGTGTGAGGTGGGAGTGTTGGATGTAAGCAACAAAGGTCTGCAGTAGATGAGCGTTACAGCGTGCAGGAAATGAAAAGAGACAAACCAAAAACAAACAGAGTGTCCAGGCAGCATCCTTCTGGGAATGAAGAGAGAGAGAATCTGTGAGAAGGCCCCCGACTCTAATAGGGCTCCCACCGGCTGCAGCCGATCCTCCCGATCAGGAGAGACAGACAGACAGGCAAACTGAGGAGGAGAGAGAGAGACAGGCAAACTGAGGAGGAGAGAGAGAGAGAGACAGGCAAACTGAGGAGGAGAGAGAGACACAGCCAGACAGGCAAACTGAGGAGGAGAGAGAGAGAGAGACACAGCCAGACAGGCAAACTGAGGAGGAGAGAGAGAGAGAGAGACAGAGAGACCACAGGGAGGACGTTTACACATGATTGGTTCAACCGCTTCAATAAACAAATGGAAACCCGTCCTCAGCCGCTGAAGGTGCGAGCCGCACCATGACACACGTACTAGCTAAACGAAGCTAACAACATCCCTTCATGGAAAACGTACAAAACATAAAACATACAAGAAAACAGGAAAATGGAGAATCTGCCATTAGTTTTAAATCATGATCCCCTTGTGGTGTTCAGCTCTTTCTATGTCAGCTCATTTCTTCAGTGGAAATAGACAATATTTCACTTAAAAGGTGCTATCTGTAATATGTTAAAATCAAATAAAAAGTCAAATTACCACATTGTACGGTAAGATATAGTATAATGTTGATGGTCTGAAAGCTTCCCCTCTCTCTCTCTCTGTTGTGATTGTGTCTCAGAGGAGCTGTTTCCCTCTATCTTCTGGGTGTTTGTTTTGCTTTGACGGCCCGTCCAAACAGATCCTCCCCTCAGCCTGAACAAGCCATGCTTGATTTGGTTTGTTAGTGTATTTCACCTTGCGAACGCTAGAGGTCAGTAACGTCTTAATGTCTTACAGATGGCACCTTTAATGTTGTAGTTTATTTTAGATGCCTTGTGTGAGAGTAGGACTGAACAGACCATCAATGACTGAAAAAAGGAAATAATAATATTAATAATAATAATAACACTAGCCTCTGTGAGTGCTGAGTTGACATTTTTAACCCCAAATGATTCACTACGAGTCACTAGTGTGACTTTACTATTAATTTGATTATTTTCCTATTAACGATTAATTCAGTAGATGAATTTCACTCCGGTCACACATTACTTTTGTATGAAGCCATTTTAACTAGGCCCCTTCTGTTTTGATGCTAAAGAAACTAACTGTTCACTACAACATCGACATAGGACAGGATGGACGGACAGTTGCAGTACAGTGATGTCTGGTGATATATACTGTAGGTGTAACTTTTGATGATCGTGACACAACACATTCAACACATTTCACATTATTGTATAATCAGTGTTTATACGAATGTAACGTGTAATACAGTGAGGTACATTTTGCATTTGTCAAACGTCACTGTATTCTCCATAGAGCGAGATTAAGACAGCACATCAACCAAGGAGAAAGAGAGTTGCGATTACATTCAAATCAATTGCTAGTTAATTAGGTCGTTTAGACGTCTTTGCCAGGAATTAATTCTGGGACTCTACGCAATCTCTACTTTTCTCACTGAACTAAATCTACTGACCCTATTTCAGTGTGTCTCCCTTGTTTCCTGTTTACTGATATATAAATATAAATATATATATATAGCTAGATATATCTGTGAGCCGTAATCGTTAAGACAGGCTGACATTCTGCTGATTATACAGAGACAGAGAGCCGTGATTGAGTGGAAAGGGAAGGAGAGGACCTTTTTATTTTTTTTAATACAGACTTCAAGGTGACAGGAATGGTGTCAAAAGTTTGATTGATTGAGCTTGAATCCAATAGAGCCCAGTAACGCACAGCTGAGTCAACCGCCCGGATCAATAATGTTGGGAGTCACTAAAATTGATTCATTTGCTATGTGAAATCAGAATGTAATAAATCAAGTGTACTTGGTAATTATTTCTTAAGCTGACTGTCAAACACGTGATTATCTTAAGAGTCAAGCGTATTGATGATTGTTTAATATAGTTTAATTTCTGGTTAGCTAGAAAATCCAGTTTTTATACATTTTAAATACAGGCCACAGAGGGACGTGTGGAATCCAAAACCTCAATATGGGGTTGCAACGAAAAATACAATTTCTGCAAAAAATGAAAAATAAAATAAATAAAATAAAAACTGCAGCAACATTATTTTTGTGAGAAGCCTGGCAAACAGGACCAGCTCTAGTAGCGGCCCTAATTAAAACTTGTAATTGCCCCCAGTCTGATTCATCCAAACAAGGCTGGCTGTATCTTTGAACAAAAACACCAAATGATCCCACCCTTTACCAACGCGCCCGACAACCTACAACTGAAACACGGGCACCGGGACACGATCCTCAAGCTGCGACGTGAAAAGGCTGCGTCAGACGCTGACCTGAGATCATACGTATGTTTATATAAGGCGTACCGGTAGAAAATGTAATTGCTATCTCAATGGCTTTATCTGCGATGTGCAACTGATGAACTACGAGGAGACTCTCTGGGTTTTACTCATATGGACCAACTGACTAATGTTATGTCTCTTAAATTAGGTTTTAATTATTAGTTTTTTTGGTTAAGACATAATAGTAAGTCTGTAATCGCTGCCAGTGGTGCTTTTCAATTAAGTCAAGTCACGTTTAACTGTATAGCCCTTAATTGCATCACAGTCTCAAAGGGTCAGCGCAACTATTAAATCATAGAATATACACACTCAAAGTCAAGAACAACTATTTCTTAGAGAAATGATGACTTTTGTAGTACTTTTGTAGTACTTTTTGGACAATTTAAATAAGCGCATTTGTCCGCAGACCAATTATTTTTGAGGCCACTTGACAAGTCATGTTAACAGCCAGCTGCTGTCAGTCTGCTTACTCAGACAAGACCATTCTGGATTATTTAAAGCCGGACGCTCAACAAAGACCAAACGCCGAAGCCGGG
Organism: Polymixia japonica; assembly: GCA_900302305.1. Lineage (NCBI taxonomy): Eukaryota > Metazoa > Chordata > Actinopteri > Polymixiiformes > Polymixiidae > Polymixia > Polymixia japonica. The sequence goes on from OMKK01045577.1 coordinate 12,148, forward strand.
GGAAATTGGAAATCAAACAATCGATTTCCGTCCCTAAAATGAATCCGTGCGATAGTCAAGGGTGCTCTTACGAGACGCGCTCCGTAACAGCAATCATGGCGTCGAAAACACGCTCCGTTTCGTATAAGAACCGCCGCGTTCTTTTACACGTGACAGGTTGTGAGTAATCGTGGATTCAGCATCATAACCTGTCATACGAAGGCCAACATTTTAGTGACATTACACTGTATTTTTTATGCTCTGCTGCCCCCAGACTCTATATTCAGACGCATAAGTGATGTGACATCTACTACTGTGTGTACCTCAGCCACAGGCAAGACAAGGCGTCTAGGAGACAACCCGAAATAGCATGTGTGCAAAGCTACACGCTGCAATATTTAGGATGGTTTTACTCGCAACGGCTGAATGAAGAACTAGTACAATATGGATCTGTCCTCTATTATGAATCGTACCGCCGACATGATCATTTAATGTCCGTATCTGTCGGTTAAAATGCAAAATGTAAAAGGCTAGACGGAAACGCAAGGAGAGATAAAAATGGTGGTGATTTTATGGTTTGTAGGAACTTTCTGACTATGTACTAAATATTAGAATTATATGAATATAATCGTATTATGAAACTTCATCCGCCGCGGCTGAAAATACCCTGAAATTAAAGCTGACACTCCATTGTCCATTGTGACACTTAACATCCAAAGTAATAGGAGTAGAAGTCCAAAGAACATACAATGTGTCTGTGTCAAGATACTTAGTGTCGCAGTTGGAACAGCGAACCGCAAAGATGAGCCTCGAAACGACGAGCCTGCAAACGGAAGATTGAAAACGAGCACTCGCTGATTGATATCGCCATGGCTACTAAACGAGGCTATGTTGTCGTTGCCGTGGGGACCAGGTTGCGGTCGGCATCGTAACCTTTACAATCCTAACTTCACGCGCTGCAGGAAATGAGTGTCGAGCGTGATGAGAGTACAGCGGCGTGTATCGGGGAAAGAGGCCGTCCTTCAGACCCCCGGACGACCCCGGGTCCTCTTTTGGGGGGGAGCCTCAACACTGCTGAAGTGAGGTTCAACAAGACGCTGACCTGATGTTTGTGAACAAGCAACGAGAGAGAGAGTTCTCCTACGTGGGATGAATAAAATATCACACTTAATATATAATACTCTGTTATTATCATGGATTAGAAATGTTATTAACAAGGATTTGAATGGGGACTTATTCAGAGGTTGAGGTGAAGTCAACTATAAAGTATCACGATGTTATATTTGCTCTCTAATGCTTGCGTGTTCTCAAGCTCATTTCATATAATGTAAGAGAGGCTGTTATTTAAGCAGAATTGAAGTTTATCACAAGAACATAGATTTTAATTATATAAAAAAAGTGTCAGTTAATCTTCAAACTGAAGATAAAAGACGGACTAGCTCACTACTCTCTCCTCTCCTCTCCTCTCCCCTTCTCTCCTCTCCTCTTGTTCTCCGAGCTCCAGGGACATCTAGTAGGGAAGGAAAAAGGAGGGATATTTTTAGCCGGTTCCACGATTCCTCCTGTAAATAATTACCCTAGTTGTTGTCGAAGCGACCGGCTCACGGAATTGGAAGAGCGCAACCGCATCACACTTTAATGGCGAGCGAGCGAGCGAGCGAGGGGGGCTATGACGTCACAACTCCGCTCAGGCCTCTTGGTGATACGAGGCCAAGGACACTTACCCTTAAAAGGCCAAATGGATATAAATGTACTATTGCAGAGGGACGCGTAAAAGCCAGTGCGTTTTTTATTGAAAGTGTGTAAGAAACTCCGCAATAACCCTTCTGGGTGAAAGATGGGAGTGTGTCGGGTCGGGTTATTGCACCTATTTTCCTCAATGGGCAGGAATCTGCGAAAAAATGGAACATGTGGCACAGGATTAACCTTTGAGCAAAAATTAACCTTTAAAAACACCCCCGGCTTCGGTAGTTGAACCGCCCGGTGACCAACGGTAGCAGATTGCGGTTTTACCGGGCAGCTCCCAGATGATGTGAGTGTGTGTGTGTGTGTGTGTGTGTGTGTGTGTGTGTGTGTAACCCTCCCTCCTCTTGCAGCATCTCCCTGCGGCCATTGCTGTAAACAAGAATATGCTCTTAGCCCACTTGCCTGGTTAAATAAGGATAAAAGAAAAGAAACTCAAACAAGAAGGTCAACTACAGACAAGTTTGCTTGTTCTTTGGTCATATTGCAGCAGGTATATTGTGTGTGT